>JAKSZT010054586.1:846617-879805 GCA_026826555.1 Tolypeutes matacus
TTGGCTCTTATATTTAGATCTTTGATCCATCTTGAGTTGATTTTTGTATAAGGTGTGAGATGGTATTCTTCTCTCATTCTTTTGGATATGGATATCCACTTCTCCAAGCACCACTTGTTAAAGAGGCCATTCCCTCCCAACTGAGTGGGCTTTATGGCCTTGTCAAATATCAGATGACTGTATATGCGAGGATCTATATCAGAACTCTCAATTCGGTTCCATTGGTCACTAGGTCTATCCTTGTGACAATACCACACAGTTTTGATCACTGTAGATTTGTAGTATGTTTTAAAGTCAGGTAGTGTGATACCTCCAACTTCATTTTTCTTTTGCAATATGTCTCTGGCAATTCGGGGCCTCTTGCCTCTCCAAATATATTTTCTGGTTACTTTTTCCAGTTCCTTAAAAAATACAGTGTTGACTTTTATTGGGACTGCATTAAATCTGTAGATTGGTTTGGGTAGGATAGACATCTTGATGATGTTTAGTCTTCTTATCCATGAATAGGGAATATTTTTCCATTTATTGAAATCTTCTTTGATTTTCTTTAACAGTGTTGTGTAGTTTTCTCTATATAAGTCCTTTACATCTTTAGTTAAATTTATTCCTAGGTATTTGATTCTTTTAGTTACTATTGTAAATGGTATCTTTTTCCTGATTTCCTCCTCAGTTTGCTCGTTATTGGTGTACAGAAATGCTACTGATTTTTGAGCGTTGATCTTATAGCCTGCAACATTACTGAACTCCTTTATAAGTTTTAGAAGCCTTGTTGTCGATTTCTCAGGGCTTTCTATGTATAGGATCATGTCATCTGCAAATAATGAAATTTTTACTACTTCTTTTCCAATCTGGATGCCTTTTATGTCCTTGTCTTGCCTCAGTGCTCGTGCAAGTACTTCTAAGACAATGTTAAATAGGAGTGGTGATAGTGGCCATCCTTGTCTAGTTCCCGATCTCAGAGGGAAGGCTTTTAGGATTCCACCATTGAAAATGATGTTAGCTTTGGGTTTTTCATATATACCCTTTAACATATTCAGAAAGTTTCCATCTATTCCTATCTTTTGTAGTGTTTTTATGAGGAAAGAGTATTGTATTTTGTCGAATGCTTTTTCTGCATCTATAGAGATGATGATGTGGTGTTTTTTTTTTTTTTCTTTCAGTCTCTTTATGTGGTGTATTACATTGATTGATTTTCTTATATTGAACCATCTTTGCATACTTGGTCATGGTGTATAATCCTTTTGATATGTTGCTGAATGTGATTAGCAAGTTTTTTGTTGAGGATTTTAGCATCTAGGTTCATTAGAGAAATTGGTCTGAAATTTTCCTTTCTTGTGGTATCTTTATTTGGTTTTGGTATTAGGGTAATGTTGGCATCATAGAATGAGTTAGGTAATATTCCTTCTACTTCTATTTTTTTTGGAAGAGCTTAAGTAGAATTGGTGTTAGCTCTTTCCGGAATGTTTGGTAGAATTCAGCTGCGAAGCCCTCTGGTCCTGGGCTCTTCTTAGTTGGGAGGTTTTTGATGACTGTGTCTATCTCTTTACTTGTAATTGGGCTGTTGAGTTCATCTATTTCTTCTTTCATCAATTAGGCTGTTTGTGAGTTTCTAGAAACTTGTCCATTTCCTCTAAATTATCATTCTTGTTGGCATGTAATTTTTTTCAAAGTATCCTCTTATGATACTCTTTATTTCTGTGGGGTCAGTAATGATATCCCCTTGCTCATTCCTTATTTTATGTATTTGCATCTGTTCTCACTTCTTCTTTGTTAGTCTGGCTAAGGGTTTGTCAATTCTATTGATCTTCTCAAAGAACCAGCTTTTTGTTTTGTTTATTTTTTCTAGTGTGTTCTTATTCTCTATTTCATTTAGCTCTGCTCTAATCTTTATTAATTCCTTCTTTCTACTTCCTTTGTGGTTAGTTTGTTGTTGTTTTTCTAATTCCTCCAGGTAGGAAGTTAGGTCTTCAATTTTAGCTCTTTTCTTCTTTTTTAATTTATGCATTTATGGTTGTGAATGCCCCTCTCATTACAGCTTTGGCTTCATCCCATAGGTTTTGATATGTTGTGTGGTCATTTTCATTTGATTCATAGAAGTTACTGATTTCTTTTGAGATTTACTCCTTAACCCACTGTTTGTCTAAGAGTGAGTTATTCTGTGGCCTAGCATGTGGTTTTGGAGTATGATACATTTGCACTAGAGAAGAATGATTATCCCATTGTATTTGGGTGTAGCATTCTGTATATGTCTCTTTGGTCTAGGTCTTCTAATGTATTATTCAGAGTCTTTGTTTCTTTATTGATTCTCTGTCTAGATGTTCTATCTAATAGTGATAACGGTGTATTAAATTCCTCCACTATAAGTGTAGAGGCCTTTATTTCTCCACTTAGTTTTTCCAGTGCTTGCCTCATTTATTTTGAGGCTCTCTGATTTAGTGCATAAATATTTATGATTGTTCTCTTTTCTTGGAAGATTACCCTTTTTACTAATATATAGTGTCCATCTTTGTCTCTTACAATAGTTTTTCATTTAAAATCTATTTTGTCTGATATTAGGATAGCTACTCCTTCCCTCTTTTGGTTATTGTTTGCTTGTAAAATCACTTTCAGCCTCCTTGAATGCCTGGGTCGGAGGTTTGATTTCTTGTAGACAACATTATAGATGGGTCATATTTCCTTATCCATTCTGCCAATATGTGTCTCTTGTCTGGTGAGTTTAATCCATTAACATTCAGTATTATTATTCACAATGAATTTCTTACATCAGCCATATTTTCTTTGGGTTTATGTATGTCACATGTTTTTATTTCTCTTTTTGTCTGTTTAGTTGTTCTTACACTCTCCTGCAAATCTCTCTCTCCTGTTTTTTTCCTATCAACCTGTAGAACTTCCTTTAGTATTTCTTGAAGAGCAGGTTTCTTATTGGCATATTCTCTTAATTTTGTTTATCTGTGAATGTTTTGAACTCTCCATCATTTTTGAATGCCAGCTTTGCTGGATAGAGAATTCATGGCTGGAAGTTTTTTTCTTTTAGTGTTTTGACTATGTCATACCACTGTCTTCTTGCCTCCATGGTTTCAGCTGAGAAATCAGCACTTAATCTTATTGTGCTTCCCTTGTATGTGATTGTTCTCTTTTCTCTTGCTGCCTTGGGTATTTTCTCATTGCCTTGAGCATTGGACATTTTGATAATTATATATTTTGGAGTAGGCCTGTAGGGATTTATACTATTTGGGGTGCACTGTGCTTCTTGGACATATACATCCATCTCCTTCAATAGGTTTTGGAAGTTTTCAGCCATTATTTCCTTCAACACTCTTTCTGTTCCCTTTCCCTTCTGTTCTCCTTCTGGGATGTGTATAATGTGTATATTTGTGCATTTTGTGTTGTCCTTCAAATCCCTAAGTCCCACTGGATTTCTTCTGTCTTTTTTTCTTTCTGTTGTTCTATCTGTTTGATTTCAGATGTACTGTCTTCCATATCACTAATTCTTTCTTCTGCCTTTTTAAATCTACTGTTTTGTTATTCCAATGTCTTTTTTATTTCCTGGATTGTGCCTTACATCACATCATATCCGTTATCTTTTTATGTATGTTTACAATTTCTTCAGTATGTTCTCCCAGTTTCTTCTTAATATCCTTAATCTCTTCCTTCACTTCATTAAGTTGGTCCATGATATTTGTTTGGACAGCTTTGATTAGTTGTTAGATGTTCTGCATCTCTTCCTGGTTTTTAATTTGTTCATTGGACTGGTCCATGTATTCCTGTTTCTCAGTGTGGTTTGTAATTTTTTGTTGCCCTCTGGTCATCATTTTATATTGATGGATTTATTCAGTTGATTAGCTTCTCTCTCTGCTCTAGAGTTTTATTTAGCTGGTGGTTCTGTGTGTGTGTTGTTTTCTCTTTAACACTTTGTTCTTCTTGTATTTCCTTGCTTTTTTCTCTGTTCCCTTGAAGGCAAAAGATTAGGGCCAGAAGAATCAAAAGAGGTAAGAAAGGAAAAATGATAATAGCAAAATTGATAAAAGTTAGAAGAGTGGCTGTATCAGATTTAGTAAAATGAATATTTAACTCATGTAGGAAGTGTAGCGTAATAGGGTGTAAAAGTGGATTATAATGGAATGGTAATCCAAATAAAGAAAAATATATAGAATGATTTAAAAGGCCAGAATGATGAGGAGAGAGGGAAAGAGTAAATAAAAGGCTGAAAGGAAAAAGTTAATAATAATTAAAAAATAGAAAACAGAATAGACAAGATAGAAATTGACACTTTTGAAGTTGAGGACTAATGAAAAAAGATGGAATGTAAGAACCATAAGAGAAAACAGAAGGTGGAAAAATGAAGGAAGGAAATGAGATAACATTGTTAGAATAAATCAATATACACAGAGAATGGAAAGTCAAGGAAGAAGAAGCATAACAAAGAAGAAACAGGATAACAACACCTAAATTTAAAAAAAAGAGGGAGTGTGTGGAGGAAAGAGGAAAGAATGGAACAAACAAACACACAAGCATGCAGTCAAACAAAGCTAAGAAAGAACAGCATTCCTTCTTGGGCCCTTGTGGATCCTCTCAGCCTGAGTTCAACAATCAATTACCCTGCAGCCTTCTCTCTGCAGGTTTTGAGGCAGATTTTAGTGATTAAGTTAAAAAAAAATTTTTTTGAAGAAATAAGGGACCCAAAAGAAAGCCTCTTCTGGACCACCTCCTCCACTGAGGGGACCCTGAATAAACTTGTGGAAACTTATCAAACACTTCCCAATGCCTGGCAACCCCAGGGGAGATGACATTCTGACATTCAGTGTGGAATTATAAAATAGGCTTTTTCCACCCCCTCCTGAGCCAAGCCTCTGTGTCCCATGGCTGTCAAGTAACCCCATTTTTAAAAGAAAAACTAAAACACGCTAACATTGAGATTAATTCTTACCATGAGTCAGAATAGGTGAAAAACTTCTTCCAGCATCACCTGTCTAAGAAATTTTCAACAGCAAATTTTTCTCACAACTGAAATATGTGAACCATTTAAGGAACTTGAAATATGTGTAATACTGTGATACAATACTTATTTCCTTTGAGATAACTGAAGTTTAATTTTGTGCATTATTTCTACTTTTGAGGAACAATAAATCATCTGAAAACTTTTATTCAGGGTTGCATCAAATAGAAAGAAATTATGATGGAAATTATGTTTTGCAGTTATAGGAGGAAGCTACTATGAACACAAGCAAAGGAGAATATCCTTTAACTTTCACCATGATAATGCTACAGCACATCTTATATTGAGGATCACTGATAATGCAACATTTGATCATATGTGAGATCAATTATGAATGAAACTTTCTTGTTATGATGCCAATTATTAAAGTTCAAGAATAAATGCAGCCATTTTAATTTGAAAAAAAGAGTTACCATCACCTCAGAAGCTACATGATGTTGAGCAGCAATTTTGATATTCGTTTCTTATGCTCTATTTTTTGAATGGGTGAAAGAGTATATGTTTCTGGAGAAATTGTTAATTAATCTGTGGCTAAAATGTTAGATTGTTAGATACCATGAATGGAATTGCACATTGTCACAATGAAACACTTTTTATATAAAAATTAAGAGACTATCATAAGATTAAATATTTTCATTCCACAAAAATTATTTTACAACAAAATTTAATGAAAGTAAAAATCATTCATAAATGTTATTATTCTTGTGATGTTTCTTCCAAAAACATAAAGCATATTTTTATGGATAATTATGTATTTATGCAATTTTATCATGCTGAATTTTCAGTAATATCCTTATTTTATTATTAAATATTTTGAATAAACCCAGACCTATGTTATTATAGACTTTTGTAAAAACCCAAAATATCATGCATTTTTTATTGATTGGTGCAGCATAACTAACTACTTTCTAGGAGTGAGCACCAGGTGATGAATGAGGATTTTTGATGCATCATCAGCAAAACATGATGATGTTTCTCCAGGCAGGCTTGGGAGTGTCAACTATCAGCAACATAGCAGATGCACTGCTGCATTCAACCACAGCAATGTCTGTGAACCTTGTTTTATGATTTACTTTGTTGGCTTTTATTATATTAGAAGAAACATAAGAAAAGAAACAAAATATAAGTACTGAGATGAATAAAGTTTTTCTAATTAGGTGAATTGCCAAAAGCTTACTTGTTCTATATGCAACCAGCGGAAATGCATTCTTGTGAATATTTCATTAGTTAATGATTATGAGGTCAGTTTCCATGTAGATTTGAAAGTCACTCTTACAAGAAAACTGTTTATACTGCAGAATTTTGGAAAGTATTTGATATAATAGAGGAAGGAGCACAAAATAACATATATTTGATGAAATTTGAATGTAAAGTCTTCAATTCATTAAAAGTTCAGTGGTACTAAGAAATGTTTGTTTGGAGATTAAAAATCCAGCATTAACTTATTTCAAAATAGGTGACCTCGGATTTTAAGATTTCTATGTCAATGCCACCTCATTAGCTTGCAATGTCATCCTGAGAGTTTTATTTCCTCGGGATGAAAATCAATTTTATAACCATTAATTTTACTTTCAAATAATACTTATAATCAAAGGAAGAATAATTTACAAAATTTTGTATTACTAATCTTTTTTGATAAATCTTTATTGTTGAATATTCTATATATATCATCTCTAACAGTAACATAATTTTGTCAAATCACAAAAATGAAACAGAAAGGAAACATGATCTATTAGTACAACATTTCAACAAATTAGAAATTTATCCCTGACATTTAGTCAATGCCTTTATTTTTTTTTTAAAGAATTATATTCCTGTTTTTAATTCCTTCCATTTTAATGTGGAACTTTATAATTTTCTGGAAAATTGGCTCTATTGTTATTTTATACTCTATTTACATCTTTGGAATACAAATGTCTACTTTTTCTAATAGTATTACTTTGCACAGTTGTATTTATATGCTTATATTTACAGGTATAAATATATCAAACACCAACTAGCAGTACAACTGGAAGAAGACCTTGAAAAAAAGGAGGAAGTGGTAAATACTAATGAGTTTATATGGCTAACAGACTTCAAAGTGTGTTGGGAGGTCATACCAGAAGTTATACTCATGCACATCTCAGCAGGATCCCATTGACTGTCACAGTAGATATGCCCTCAAATAGTGTGGCTACTGAGGTCTTTGGAGAATCCATACACTATGGGCAGGGCAGACAGCCCAGGAGTTTGGTGCCCTGCCAATGGGACTTACTTTGGAATTTATTCTCACAAAAGTGTGACAGAATTGGACTCAGTTGCAGTTTCCCTACACATGACTCTTCTGGCCCTTCTATTTTAACTTGCAATTAGTACTAGAGTTGATATTTTTGTCCAAGAGACTTAAATCTTTGGGCTTTCCATCTGCCAGTTCATTCCTGAAACTCAACAGAGTTGCAACACCTACTCACCAGTTCATTGGACTCACCCAGGACAACAAGGAAATGATGGACAATAACCATCCCAAGGAACAGAGAGAATGCAAAACTGCAAGTAAGATAGTCCCATCCATCTGCCTGATGGAACCTAAGCCCCGTCTAAATTATAGGTAGAGTGGGCATCAACGCAGAATCCTCAGTATTGGGGAATGAATGGTGGCAGAGGGAAAAATAGGTGTAATAAGGGGGCATTTTTGGGACATTGGAATTGTCTTGAATGACATTGCAATGACAGATACAGTCTCTTACGTGTCTTATCATAACCTACACAATTATGTGGGAAAGAGTTTAAACTATAATGTAAACTATAATCCACATGTAGTTGTACTCCAATCTGTGTTCATAAATTGTAACAAATGTACCTCACTAGTGAATGTTGTTGTTAATGTGGGAATGTGTGGGAGTAGTAGTGAGTGGGACATATGGTAATCCCATACATTTTTTATGTAACATTTCTGTCATCTAAGTATGTTTAAAATATAAATTTTAAAACTATAACAAAAAATAGGTAGGCTATTCTATCACACCATATACAAAAACAAATTCAAAATTATTTGATTTCAT
The DNA here is from genome assembly GCA_026826555.1 of Tolypeutes matacus. Lineage (NCBI taxonomy): Eukaryota > Metazoa > Chordata > Mammalia > Cingulata > Chlamyphoridae > Tolypeutes > Tolypeutes matacus. The sequence continues at coordinate 854,655 of JAKSZT010054586.1, forward strand.
TTATTTTATATGCAAATATAAATCAATTTATAAAGATGAAATTGGATTAGAAATGTAGGGTTGTGACAGGATAGATGGATTGCAAAGTAAGTGCTAAGAGGTGTGGAGTTTTTCCTTTTTTTTTTTTAATTTTATTTTCAGATCTCGCCAACAAAATTTTTTAAAGGATTTATTTTATTTATTTATTTCCCCCTCCCCTCATTGTTTTTTGCTTGCTATCTGCTCTCTGTGTGTTCTTCTGTGTATGCTTATCTTTAGGGAACACCAGGAACCAATCCTGGGACATTCTGGAGTGAGAGAGAGGTGTTCAATCTCTTGTGCCACCTCAGCTTCCTGGTCTACTGTGTCTCTTATTTTCTCTCCTCTGTGTCTCTTTGTGTTGCATCATCTTGCTGTGCCAGCTTTCTGTGCAGGCCAGGACTCCATGTAGGCCAGCACTCCTGCATGGGCCAGCTCTCCTGTGTGGGCCAGAATGCTGCATGGGCCAGTTCACCACACATTTCAGCTTGCCTTTCACCAGGAGGCCCTGGAAATCAAACCCTGGACCTCATATATGGTAGATGGGAGCCCAATCACTTGAGCCAATTCCATTTCCATGATTTTTTCACTTTTTGGAGTAAAGCAATTTTTCTAAAACTATTTTGGTGATGAAGGCACAATATTTTGATTATATAAAGACCTATTGATTATACACTTAGGATAGATTGTAAGATATGTGTCTATATCTCAATTAAACTTCTTTAAAATAAATAAATATGCAAGAATAGCCAAAAAGAGCAGCTATTTACATCAAGGGAATCAGAGAGAGATTGACAGGTGATGAATTTTTGTTCATTTTTCTGTTTTTTGTTTATTATTATTATTGAAATAATGAAAATGTTCTAATAATGATTAAAGTGATGAATATAAAAATATGTGATTATGCCAAAAACAACTGACAATACACTTTGGATGCATTGTATTCTTTACCAATATGTATCAATTAAATTGATTTTTTTTTTAAACTTAGCTGCAAAGTTTCCATATTTGTATGTTCTGGAACTTAATGTTTTAATAATTAATGTCAAGGAAAGGATTTCCAAATGTCAACCATCATAATGGCATTGCCTATGGGTATTGAAGGTTTTGGAACCTATTAGATATTTCATTAACAAGATGATTATTGCAGTGCATTTTCCCTGGATACTTACTATTGGGAAATTAGCAATGGGAAGTGGGAATGATATGGACCTCTGCCTGGCACAGTGAACTACTGTGTGCATGATTCTCACACCCACTGATAAAGATTCTAGTCACAGAGAAGAAGTGTTGTTTTACCTAATATTTGGAACAAAATGACCATATCTGTTCCTCTGCTTCATATATTTAATAAATGACCCAGGAAAGGCAACCAGAGAACTGCATTCATTTCTGTGGGAAAGATTCCAAAATCACAGACATCACAAATTTTCCTAGCCCCAAATCTATAAAATTTTCAGTTGATATTCACAAAGTCATCCATCAGGTGCCCAATCATTTTCCCAACCCCCTCAAAAATATCCATGAGAGAAACAAAATTTTTGATGTACATAACCTCCAAATCTCTGAATAAATGATTTCCCATGATTTTTCATTGCATTCTCCACAATGAATTTTCTGGAAGTACCTCAAGGAGTTTCATCCTTCTAATGAACTCTTCTTCCTCTTCTGTAATATTTTGTGGTTATTCTTAAACTGAGTTTCCTTTAGCACACACTAAGACTTAGCTTTGACTGAATGAGAGTTCACAGTGATTACAGACCTAATGTTTCACTCTTTTGGAGTTCACTCATTTAATTTAAAGGATAAATTAGGTATAAAGACAATCCCACATTGAGTACAGGTGTAGAATTCCTCACATGTGATTTTTCTGTTTAGTTTATTAGAGTGATAGAAGAGGCCTCTCCAATCCCATTATATTTACACTGTCTTTTCTCACATAGTATATTATTTATCTATTAAGGGCTGTGGCAGTTTGAAGTAATTATGAATTCCAAAAATATAATTGAATCATGCTTGAAAACTGATCTGTTAATTGGGGCATGATTAGGTTGATTAGGGCATTGAGCCCCACCCCTTGGTGGGTGAGGAATCGAATATAAAAGGCAAGGCAAAGGAAAGTTGAAGCAGTCTTTTGAGAAGAAGTTTTGATATTGGAAAGAAGGCCCCAGGAGAAGAGAAGCAAGCCACTTGCCTGATCGTCTACAGCTGACCTTGTGGAGGAAACAGGAGCTAAGCCCGGAGAGAAATGCAGCCCTGGGAAGAGAGGAACCCAGAAGCCTGAACCCTGGCAAATGCCAGCAGCTGTCTTGTTCCAACACGTGGCAATGAACATTGGTGAGAGAAGAAACTTAACGTTTTATGGCCTGATATCTGTGGGCTTCTAACCCCAAATAAATACCCTTTATAAAGACCAACCCAGTTTTGGTATTTCACATTAGCACCCCTTTGGCTGACTAATACAAGGGCTTTGCTACATAACATACATATGGATTCTAATCAGTATGAATATTATTAGGTTATCTGAAGAAGTATGGATGATGGCAGGAAGTTCTGAACACATTAAAAACAGTGTTTCTTCAGAATGTCAGTTCTCCGGTATGTTTAAAGGTTAAACCTATGGCTAAAGTCTCTTAAATATTCAAAATATTTTCACTGTAAGTTGTTACATTTAAAATAAGAATATTGACTGAATGACTATCTCAAATTGTTGACATTCATAGGGATTCTCTCCATTTGAGTAATCTCCTATTGTCTAAGACCAGAGTAATTAAGGTTTTCCCATACATATGATATGGTTTCTGTCCAGCATGAATTCTTTGATGATGCCTGAGGGGAAAAATACAGGTGAAAAGTTTTCTACATATACAACATTCATGCAGTTTTTCTACAATGTGTGTTCTCTCTTGGTGTTTAAGATTAGAAAATTGGCTGAAGTTTTTCACACATAAATGATACTTGTAAGATTTCTCTCCAATTGGAGTTCTCTCATGTTGTTGAAGATGGGATTATTGACTGAAAACTTTCTCATTTGATGAAACTCATTGGGCTTCTTTCCAGTATGAGTTTTCTCGTGTCATCTAAGATTAGAATAATTGCTGAAATGTTTTCCCACATTGATGATATTCATAGGGTTTATCTCCAGTGTGAGTTCTTTCATGTTTTTTTAATGGAAGAGAGATGTAAGAGCCTTTTGCAAAAGTACTGTATTCATAGTATTTCTCTGCAGTGTGAGTTCTCTCATGTTGTTGAAGATGAGAGTATCAACTGAAAGCTTCCCTGCATAGAAGACATTCATAGGGTTTCTCTCCAGTGTGAGTTCTCTCATGTTGTTTTAGGGGAGAGGAGTGACTGACGGCTTTCTCACAAAGATGACATCCATATGGTTTCTCTCCAGTGTGAGTTCTTTCATGTTCTTTAAGATAAGCATATTGATTGAAGGCTTTCCCACAAAGATGACATTCATATGGTCTCTCTCCAGTGTGAGTTCTCTCATGTTGTTTTAGGGAAGAGGAGTGAATGGAGGCTTTCTCACAAAGATAACATTCATAGGATTTCTCTTCAATGTGAGTTCTCTCATGTTATCTTAAGGAAGAGGAGCGGCTGAAGGCTTCCCCACAAAGATGACATCATATGGTCTCTCTCCAGTGTGAGCTCTCTGATGTTCTTTTAGGGAAGAGGAGTGACTGAAGGCTTTCTCACAAAGATGACATTCATAGGGTTTCTCTTCAGTGTGAGTTCTCTCATGTACTTTATGATGAGCATATTGACTGAAGGCTTTTCCACATGGATGACATTCATGGGGTTTCTCTCCAATGGGAATTCCATTGCATTGTCTGAGGTCAGAGCATTGCATACAATTTTTAGCACTTTGGGAACATTCATATGATTTAATTCTAGGGTGAATATGCTTATGTTGATTAAAAGATGAATGATCATTGAGGAGAGATGGAGGTAGTTTCCTGAAATAGGATTTCTTTGTCATGTGAATGAATGCATGTTGGTTCACTATGGATATTATTCTTGCAAATAATTACATTTAAAGGAATTCTTTTGGGTATGAGATCTCTGTGGTGGGGAATGAGATGTGAGACTGTAAAACATTTGTCCAAAACCATGAATTACTTCATTTCCCTACATATGAATCCTAGACTAATCCATTGTGATAGTCTCCAATTAAAATATTTGCCATGTTGGTTTCATATACATATTATTCTACTCCATACATGATATTCTCTAACAAGCTAATTGCAGAAGTATCTGATTAATTTTGAGCTTCATGATGTTTCAAAAATTATGTGAAACACATTTATGCAATTCATTTTTTATATGAACTCAGGTAAGAGTTTGTGTTTAGGTTAATTTTTACCTTAATTCAAACTATCAGATTTTTGGTGGGTTAGCACTTAATCTCAACATTATTTACAATTTCATGATTTCACTGAATTCCTAATTCATTACATCAATAGGCATCCATGTGGAATACTAAAGTTCACAAAATTAAGCTTACCAAATGCCATGATTTTAGAAGTGTCTTTCCTACAGGTAGGTTGGTTGTCTATCATTTCTATCATTTCACATGTTTCAAAGGTTCTTTTCCTCCCTGTAGTAATTTAAAAAAATTAATTGTTAGAATAGCAATTAGGGGGAAAAAAGTTTTGGAAAGTTCCAAGTTTTTCTTTCAGTATGTTTCCCACATTCACAATTAGATTGGAAAGAATATCAAATTAATGAATACTTTAGGGAAAAGAAAACATTATATGACATTACAATCAGAAAAGATTTTCAGGCATGGAATATGAGAAAAAAGAATTTGGGATGTCAGGGAGGTAAAAAAAAAAAGGGGGGGGGGGATATTCCAAGAATAGAACAAGGATGAGGATCATGTGAAGGTTTACTTGCAATAATTAATGAGTATCCCTTTCACAGCACCAATGATACTTCATAAAGCTTGAGAAGTATATGGAATAAACACCTGTGAATAAAATTTCCCCAATATCCACAACTACATTTCAGAAGTTATAACTCATGCAAATAAACCTAAAGAAATTATAATTTACTTAACAAAACCTGAAGATAAAATATATTCAATCACATACTTACTATATCATGAGACCCCTTTTCTGATGCACAGGTCCTTAAAGCTCACCTGAAATCTGGTATTGAGGAAATCCTATTCCTTTTCTCCATATTTCTCCTTGTTCCAGCTGGGAAAACACATCTGTTTTGCAGACTTGATATCCTGTTTGTATGAAAAAAAGTTACCTGGATTTTGAATTCTGATCTTAATGGAGCATGATCATGTTGTACACGGCAGGTTACCAAAGAATAAGGTAAACACTGAAGGTCAGTTATGCAACAAAACCTAGAACTCAGATCATTGATAATATTTCAAAAGAAACTGTAACTCTTGACCTTTTGCCCATTTCAATGAGGACCACTGGTTATTGTTACCCATGCACTAGTACAAAGAAAAACTGCAGTGTCATCTATATTCTAAATGGGGATAGATTAATCTATATTTCCAAAGTGGTTGAATATTATGTTCATCAATAATCCAATTAACACAAATCCCAGAAGAATAATCTAAACTCTTTATAGAAAAGGATATATACAATATTTTTACTACTATGTTCTGAAATCTTAGCATAGCCCTTGGATCAGAATACTTATTTCACCATAGTGAATTACTTAGCCATTCAAAAAGTATTCATTGAGTTCTCAGAACAAGAAAGACATTAAGTTGTAGTCAAGAAGATTAAATTCTATTGGGGTGAATAAGATGTACATAAAAAAATAAGGAAATTTTCACTTAGGCAGTTTTATTTTTTATAACAATATAAATGTATTAAAATTATATAATATAAAAATATAAGAGAAAATAAAAACTATACAATATGGAGAAGCTATTTGAATAAATGGAAGATTATTTATGATAAATATATAGGCAGATAGAAAGGTTAGACAGATGGTAGATAAGAGATAGATATAAAGGGTAGAAAAATTTTGAGAGTCTCACCTACTGAGACCAGGTTATTGACATTCTCCAGCATCACTTCTCTGAATAACTTTCACTGGGATGTGTCTAATAGGTCCCACTCTTCCTGTGTGAACTCTACAGTCACATCCTTGAAGGTCACATACTCCTAAAACATCACAGAAATGTATGTTCACACAGCACTATCCTAACCAATGTCCTGAGTGTGATGTACAAACTAACAGCAATAAAGAAGCAGAAACTGTATACATAAAACACAAAATGTGTATGGGGTTCCAGTAACATTATTAGCAATGCTAATTGTCATCTGCCTTTCAGATGCACTCACAGACACATGCACATTCTGAATACATAACACCCAATTGTGAAAGAAAATATGACACAGGATGTTATATACACCTGTGAATTTCCCAATAAACTTGTAATTATACCTTCTTTCTGCTAATTATAAAGCTTTCATTCAAGCATTTAAAACTAAATCAATCTTTTCAAATAATTTTAAGTAAATTTACAGACTTATTATAAGGAAAGCAATATCTATATTTCATTTTTTAAAAATGAGTATGTTTAGATTAATAGAGATGAACTTATTTTTCTCTCATTTATAAAAATCATTTAAGAATATGTTATGCATTTTGACAAATGCAAGTGAACATGTGAATTGCTTTCTATCTAAATTCAATTCAAATGTCTATTTTTCACTAAAATGGCAGGGAAACTTGAGGAAATATCCAGAATTCTGCTAAACTGAATATGTATCAAATCAGAAAGTCCTGCTTTTCTCAGTGCTACATAACTCAGGTATTCATTGTAATGTATATATACAGATGGTTCAGGATAATGAGCCAGGGACCCCTGAGAAAGTTGTACTGATACATGGCCTTAGACTGACCATTACTGTGGAAGGAGACTTCACAATCTCAACTTTTTCCAGGGTCTACAAATACAGTTTCATTGTCTCAATTTTATCTTCATCTCATCTGTGTGTGAAAGAATAAAAGAATCATGTTCATTGCTTCTGGTCTTTCCAAATCTTCAAAAATTTTCACAAAAAAATAAATTTTATTCTACCTATTACAAAGCTCCTGAAACCACAGCTGCAAGGAAGGAAAAAACAATTCCTATACATTGCATCCATTATAAAATTTGAATAAATTTTATTTAGAAAACTGAAGTTGGGAAATTTGAACTACAGTGGTAAGGTGAATTTTAGTTTTCTTTTAAAAAATATTTCAAAATGTGTAAATATATTCCATCAACATTTTAAGAAAATTAAATTGGGGGGAAATAAATAAATTATTCCTCATTTCCTTTAATTTACTAACCCTCTCATGCTTCTGGCAAATATGCCTACCCCTACAACACAGTACCTTTAATGTTGGATTGACTCCACAGCTGAAAACTCAGCCTCTCTTCTGACTATAAACTTCTCCTCTTGTTCATCTCTGTCACCTCTATTCATTACATGCCAGGGCTAACCTCAGGCATGAACATGAACCATGAATTCATTATTTACCCAAGGATGCCATGTGATGTGTGAGAAAAATAAAACATCTGTCATCTTTTCAGAAAATAGTCTTTATGGAAGCTGGAACCAACTCTTGCAATTACCTTGGAAGTTTTCTCATTGCTCAATCCCTAACTTACCATAATTATGAGAGTCCTATATAAACTTAAGCTCAGATCCTTGAATAGCTCCTGAATACACTTAGAATATCCACACCAATAGGTGAAATCTTACCATCTGCTGGCAACAGAGGTGGAATTTCAGTTAAAGAATTCCCTACTCACCTGTGATTTCATTGTGAATACTTTAGCTGACATCAATCTTCCTCTGGATTTTCATTCACAATCAGACAAGCAGATGGGCAAAGCTGAGAATGGAGAAAAAATCTTAAGATTCATGTCTTAACCACAACTTTCAGGCCCACCTGTCATGAATGCCAAGCACTTCCCCCAGGAGTATCCTCAGTCCAATAAACAAAAGGAACATGAGGTGTTCTCAGGAGAAATAAGGGGAGGACTCCCATTTCCCAGAGTCAAGATGCTGGAGGTGTTTTCTTCTCTGGCTAATAAAGATGATCTGATTAACTTCATTGTACAGATAAGAACATGAAAATCCATGGATTATATTTGTTAATTAGCCCATGATGTTCAGAGACCTTTAATTCATCCCTGATTCCAAAACATAGGCACCTCTGGTCAAAATCACATCTGGAAATGGGTCCTTACCACAAGAGGAAACAGACCAGAATTTCTCAGTTATTACTGGTTTTTGCAATAGCATTGGTTCTCTCACATACATCTCTGTCTTCTGGTCTTCACTCCCTTCCTGGTCTACCATGAAACTTACCTGATGTTTTGTCCTAAAACATCTTTGTTCTTCCATATTTGATGTCTAACAATGCAACTCCCTCAACACTGAGTTCTGTATCTCACCCCAATATATTTGGAAATCAACTAACAAACTTAGGAATATATATTATTAAAAGTAAAAGAAACAAAAGAAAAAAAAAAGAATATAGACTATTATGAGATTGATCAGATCTAGGATTAACTTAGCCATTTGTACCTCAAGTCCAGGAAGAAAATGACTATTTTCAACATTTGGAGAATTACATATTTTAAATAATTTAATATTCTCAGGAACCCAGCTGATAAAGGGTAATTTACTCATTTAACAAATGTCTCAAACAGAGGTTCAGAGAGCTGAAGTAATATGACAAACATTTGTGGCCAGAAAAGACACAGCTAGATTAAAATTTTTCTTCCTATATACCAATTTCAAATATCTTAAAGGTTACATGACACACTTAGGTTTTACATGGAATGTCATCTCTCATTTAAATAACCAGAACCTCACTCTGTTGTCAAAACTTCCTCTTCATATAGTTTGTTGCAATTAAACCCATGCATGGGTTCTCCTTTCACAAGGAAACCTCCAATGCATTGAACCCACTTTTCAGACATTAGCTTCCACCTCATGTAATATTCACTGCCAGCTGTATTCCAAGCATACATATTTCAGCATATGCTTCCTGATAACTGTATTTACCCTATGTGTCAATAAATATCTTACTATTTTCCACATCTGCCCACATAGGAGGTGATTCTAATTTCCTGTCATGTTTATTACTGCATGTGACACAGCACATTACTAAGATCTTGCTTTATGAGTAAATATAGAATCACAACTCCTAGTGTTTTCAAATATATGTGGGAAAAAGGCTACATCTTGATAATTGAGTTATTCTTCCATTTCCATAATCACTTCAAGTCCCATGGTTTGAATACCACATATTCTCACATTTCACATTACTTTTACCAGATGAGATTAACATCATAATAACCAGGTGAATGATGCAATTTTTAAAATATCACCTCAACTTAACACCATGTCTGGTTATTCCTGTTTTCATACCCATTAGTTACTCCTCTCTCATTGAAGAGGCTTGTCACCTGATTAAGTTGAATATCTCCAACTGAATTCTTGTTTTTCCTGTTTCTTTTTGAAATCTCTATCATAATCACATCATCATTTAACCTTTTGTTTCTCCTCTATTATGAACACAAATGCCCCATGCCTATTTCATCTCATGTGCTTGATCTTTTCCTTCTTTCACAATTAATCTACATGAGCACTTTTACCCTTTTCTCACACAGCTTTAAATGATGAATTAATAACATCAAAGACTTCTTCTTAATTAAATCATGCTACCATCTCCAATAAGCTCCCCATGAATAAGTCAAGTGTGTGTGCTTCAGCCTATAACTTGGAAGTAAAGACAAATTTGACCTTTTGAGAACTTCCTTTTTCTTAGACTCTTTGGACATCTCAGTCCCTTGACTATATTCAAGTTATTCTAGTCACTCCTTCCTCCTGTGTTCTGCATGACATTACTGAAACAATATTATTAGAACATCTCAAGGATGAATTGCAGCCCGTTCTCTCCTATTTCTGTACACTATCATGACAATCTCACACACTTATACAATTGCTTCAATTTATTCCAATGTTGGATCTAAAATGACAGTGTACATCTCAATTTTCATAGATAGAGGCATAAAAAAAATCAAATATGTCTCAAGACATTTCCACCACCATGATCCCAGAAATCTTAAATAAATTCTCTTCTTCTACAGCTTACTCTCTGATTAACATAGATATCAATCAAGATCAATGTAATCAGGTTTGCCACTTTAACAAAATATTTCCCTTCAAATTAAGTAATTTTAAGTTAGGACTCCTCCAGGCATCCAAGGATTGAATAAGAATTCATCAATCAGAAAAACTCAAATACATTCATGTTAGCTATTATTTCTGCACTGAACAATATAACTCTCCTTAATTTCCATGGAAATCCTCTCAAACAGTTTCCCACATCATGCTCATATTCCTCCAGTCTCTGTTTTGTCATTTCCATGAAGATCTCCTCAATGAGCCCCATGCTAAGGTATTGTTTGCCCTTCCAGAAGCCTATATTACAATTCTACTATTCCTTCAGTCATTCATATAATTTTTCATTGTACATTTATTTGTTTGTTCATATTTTGGTCTCTCTCCCTGGTCTAACTGCATAAACTCTTTCTTGAATGGTAATAGATTAAATAAGTTTCCCTTTGAAAATGATCAAATAATTATATCTCCAGAAATATTGTATATCCACAAATTAACTTGACCCTACATGACCTGGGCCCAACTGCTTGCAGTAAAATTAAATAATGCATTCCCATTAAAATCACTTACAAAATAAATTAGGACTGGTGAAAATTCTCTCCCTTATTTATGAGAACACAAATGGACTGAGAATGAAAGGAATCCAAGTCTTAATGAGGCTGCTTTCACAGCATGTGTAGTTCAGAGTTTCTTTCTCTCTATAAAAAGCACTATTTTGATGGCAAACTCTTTTTATATAGATGATAACATCATCAGTCCTATAATTCAAAGGACACATCTTGATTAACTCAGATGTCAATCTACTCAAGGCACACCTTGTGTCATTCACTTCCTTCTAAAACTCTCCAAACCAACTTTCCTGCTTTTTCAAATGTACCCCACACTTTTATGGATTTTGGTTGTCCTGGGTAAGTACTCTAAAGTACCTATACCAAGAAGATTCTTACTAATCTGTATATCTGAGAAGAACTGAAATCTACAAATATTTTCTCAGCCATCCATGTGACTCTATATAAAAAGAAATATTTGTGCTGAAAACTTATACAAGGAAAATTTTAATTGTTCTAGAGTGTTATATTTTACTATCAAGAAATGGAAAGACTACCCAGTATAGGACTCATTATGTCAGATCTACATTCAAACTTAAAAATAGTAGGGGTTCCCAAAAGAAATGATTAAGTTTCACTGTTGATTTTCCTATGAATAAGTTGGATTGTAAAGAATCTTTTAAACTAAAACTATCATCAATGTATGCTTGTATATGATTTAACAGTACATTCAGTTTATTTTTAATTTTAACAAAGCTTACTATTTTACAAGCACATAATAATCACTGGCATTATGTCAAAGAACCTGATCCAGAAAATATTTTTCCTTCATGACCTTTTAGATGCATTAGTGTAATCAGAGCTACATTCTATATTTTAAGGTACTAGGCCTATTGAATATAATTAAGCACTATGCATTGATTTCTATCAGAATATCCAAAAAAACAAGTAATGGCAGCAACCTGGTAATCTTAATCAGCACTCACTGACCATGGATTTTAGTGCACAAATTAAAACTAGCAGTACCAGTAAACCATGACATTAAGAGAGCAAATACACTAAAGCAAAACAGGAACATAAGAACAAAATCTAAAGCATTCACAGATAATATTTGCCAGTCATTTCTACTTATTTCTTAAGATAATGAAAGAACTTGAGGGCAGTAACTTTCTGCTTTTCTCTCACAATCTTTATTTTCATTTTAGTCTCCCTAAAGCAGGTTTGAATCAAATGTCTTTTGAAAAAATATGGAGGTTAGAAATCATCCCTTCACTAGGATCTCACTTTGCCTAGTATTAATCAGCTCTCTAGTTAGTAACAATCATGAGTTTATTATAAAATTATTTAGATATATCTTGAAAAATAGAAGAATAAATTATTCCTGTAGAGAAATGAAGTGATGTATTTCCATTTCAGGGACAGGTATTTATATACAAATACACATTTTGTCATTTTTAAAATTCACTCTACTGAAATTAAAATAACTGTTTTCATTACTATTATATCATGCATTTTAGGCAATCAATTATTCTATTTTCATGGTTTTCTTATATAGCCTTATGTGTTTTCAGCCTAGTTCCTGTAGCAAAAATAAAATGTAATGTATGTGAAACCTACCAAGCACCATAGGGTATGCATAAAGAGTCTGTAGGAAAGCACATAGAACTGTCTAGTTTGATATTAACCATACTTGTTAGTTCCTCTTTGTAAAGGAAAAATATAAACATGCATTGCTTCATTCAATCTATTATGTGTATTTCCATGAGAATTAGAGACCACAGGATTATTATGTATTTTGATGTTAACAAGAGAAAAACACCAGAGAAACACTGTGGCCCATTCCCAGAGAGCTCAACTTAATGAATAACTTTCTCTGTTGCAAACCTGTATAAAAACTGCAAGAAAACCCCTCAACAAGGAGGCCAATTTGAGATTGGTTAGATTTCCTCTCTGCCACTAGCCAATAAAGCCACTTTTCATTCCTAGCCTAGTTCAGTGTGTTTATTATGCTATGCCAATCACCAAGCCCACAGAGCCTTCTAATCATTGTCAATTTCAGGCAATATTTTTCAAGAAAGTGATTTTTTAAAAAAATAAATGTGTATATGTTGGAAGACAATTGTGAGTGAGGCATGTCCAAAAGCATAGAGTCATTCTAGCAAATAAAACATACAATCTGGCTCTATGGGTTTTAAAAGCCACTTAAAAGACAATTTAAAAGAAAAAAATTGCAAGATTACTTGTTACATGATCTAGATTTATTTCATTTTTGGAGATAGGAAATCTCTCATAGAAATACCAATATTTTAAGAATAACACCAAAATTTCTTTATTGAGCAACTGTGTGACAGGAAATTTCATGCAATCTGGTTTGGATTATTAAAGAAGAGCAAGATTTTCAAAAGGTGATGCGTTCATCCATATTACTGATGATAAAATAATGAGAATCTCCATGCAGAATATATTTTAAGGTCTGAAACTCAGATGTGATATTTGGATAGGGATTTGTAAGTTCTATAACCATAGATGATAAATAACTCAAAGGAATGGAAGATATTACCTAGGTAGAAAGATAGAAATAAAGGAAGGACTGGGAGTATGTTCTAATGAGTTCAACATTTAATATTTCAGAAATAGCTTGAAAATATGTAATCTGGGGCCACAAAATATCCAAGAGAGTGTTGTGACCTAGGAGATGAGGACAGAAATGGATGATAAAAGGAGGAAATCAGGGAATTTGTTGAGGATTCTTGTAAGGTGAAGATGCTTTTATTAGTTTCACTGAGATGGATGTAAGCAGATTCTCAAGGGCAGTGCATGTAAGTGCAGAGTGTGTAAGCCATATCAGAGTGCACTGAGGAGCAAGCAGGAGATGAGGAAAACCCCACTAACTGCAACCCATTGAAAAAGTCTGACCTCAATTGGTAAGAGAATTTAGTAACTGAAGAAGTAAAAATCACATATCAATAAAATTTAAATATTTTAAGACAGTACTTTGATAGAATCAATGTATAAAAATTGACAGTATTTATAAATGGTAATGGGGAAAGGCCAGGTCACATCTCATAATTTGGAGAACTCTGAAGAAAATAAAAAATAAGAAGCCACCTTGAGGTCTATTCAATTCTGAGGCAAGTTTAAGAGACAAACCACACTTTGCTCTTCTCCCAAAGTTCTGTGCTTTTCAGCTTAATTATTTATAGGGAAACGCAAACTCTATTTATATTCTCTTTGTATAGGGAAAACATTTAATAAATCCAATGAGTGATCCATTCCAGGGAGAAAACCCTGACTGCACAGACTGCAGATACCAGACTTAATCAGGGTTTCATTCAACGAGATGCATTCTGTTCACCTTGGTTTGATTTTCAAAATAATTAAGAAGTTAAAATCCTCTTATGATGATAGAAAATGAAGAGGTAAGACCACTGAGAATGATGACTGAAAGACTACTTTATTAATTAATCCAGTAAATATTTTACAGTTCATTCTTTGTAACAAGAAATATCCAAAATCCTAGGGATACAATAGTGAACCAGATGGACTGGTTCTATATGGACAGAGTTTGAATTCTCTGGAGGAAGACTGGTATTAAAAATAAAATGAAGCATTCTGGGGAGATGGTGTCTGAGTAGGCAGGCAGGGTTCAGCTCTGTCTCAAAAACAATGGAGAAAGAGCCAGAAAGTTTTCCGAGGGACCTGCTTTGGGGCTCAGCAGATTAGGACAATGCTACAAAACTCCAAGATGTTGAGTGTCAGAGAGATGAACAACACAAAATGACAAATTTGAGATACCAAACCCACAGTGGCTGGGAAGGGCTCTCCTCCCACACCCCAAATGTATTAGGCTGGGTTAAAACTCCAGTCTCACTGCAGCCAAACAAGAGGGGAACAGACATCTTCCTCCCTGTAAGTTGTTACAAGTGAAAAGGGAGGGAGTCAGGAGCTTCTCTTCAGTGAATTTGGCAAACAGAGCCTGCTTTTAATTTCAGCTCTGGCCAGACCAAAATAAAGAAAAGTGGAGAGTGAAACACCTCAGTGAAAAGGTATACTGAACAAGTGTTATCTACTTGCCAGTCTGGAAACTGCATGGACAAAACTGCTTTTGGGTTTCTCTGGACCTTAACTCCTGGAAGGAAATCTGCATACCATTACTGAATCCCTGGTATAATTTTGATAACTTAACCTGGGCAGTTTTAAAGACTTAAAATGAGTTGAATGATATATCAAAGAAGAGCTGTGAAAAAAAAAGGCAAGAAAGAAAGTGTCCATCAGGATAATTCAACAACATATTCAGATGCCTAGATGTCAGCCAAAAATTGCAATCCATTCTAGGAAATGAAGAGGTGGTCCAGCCAAAGGGAAAAACCAAATATCCTGAAGAGAAACAGGATTTAAGACAATTAATCAGTGATAATCACATAACTCTCCTAAGTCAATTCAAAGAATTGAAAGAAAACATGATTAAAGAGATAAAGGAAACTAAGAAGACATTGGGTGAGCATAAAGAACAATTTGAAAGCCTGCAAAGAAAAGTAACAGAGCTTAAGGGGAATGAAAGACATGATGGACAAGATTAAAAATACATTAGAGACACATAAGAGCAGATTTGAATTACTTGAAGACAGATTAGTGATTTTGAAGCCAGAACATCTGAACTGGAAAACACAGGAGAACAGAAAAAGAGAATGGAAAAATGGTAGAGGGAATTGAATGACAAGAAATGCACAAACATATACTTCTTGTCCCAGAAGAAGAGAATGGAAAAGGATAAGAGAGAATATTTGAGGAATTAATGAATTAAAACTTCTTAACTCATGAAAGACAGAAAAAATATCAATCTCCAAGGACAATGCACTTAAAAGAGAATAAATTTGAATAGACATATCCTGAGACACCTATCAGAGATAAAGAGAAGATTCTGAAGGCAGGAAAAGAAAAGAAAAACATCACTTAGAAGGGAAACTCAATTAGATTAAGTGATGACCATTCTTAAGAAACCATGGAGATGAGAAGAAAGTGGTATGATGTGTTTAAGGAATTGAAAGAGAAAAACTGCTGGTCAAGAAATCTGTATCCATCAAAACTGTCCTTCAGAAATGATGGTGAGTTCAAAGTATTCACAGATAAAAACTGATATGTTAACCAAAAGTCCAGAATGACAAAAGATACTAAAGGGGGCCCTGCAGCCTGAGAGGAAAAACAAGGGCAAGAGACTTGGAGTGTAGAAATGAAGATTATTAGGAAGGGTAAATTAAAGGGTAAAAAGACAGACAAAAGTAAGCTATGACAAGAGATAGCCAAAGGACAAAATGGATGAAGTAAGTAATGTCTTTACAACAATAACATTAAATGCTAATGACTTCAACTTTCCAAGCAAAAGACATACACAGATAGAATGGATAAAAAATATAAGCCATCTATATGTTGTCTACAAGAATCTCACCTCAGACATAAGGACACAAGTAGGTTAAAAGTGAAAATGTGGAAAAAGATATTCCATGACAAAAGTAACCAAAAAAAGCTAGAGCAGTGATACTAACATTGGACAAAATAGATTTTAAATGCACAATGGTTATAAAGGATGGAAAATGACATTATATATTAATAAAAGAGGAAATTCACCCAAAAGAAGAAACTATGCTAAACATTTAGGCACCTAAACTGAGTGCCCCAAGATACATGAGACACAGTGGCAAAACAGAAGGGAGAAATAGATATTTCTACATAACAGTTGGAGACTTCATTACACTACTCTCAGTATTGGACAGAACATCTGGACAGAGGATAAATAAATAAAGATCATGAACAATACGGTAAATAAACTAGGTCCATCAGACATCTATAAAGCATTGCACCCCAAAATAGCAAGATATACATTCTTTACAAGCACTCATGGATCGTTCTCCTAGATAGACCATATGTTGGGTCACAAGACAAATCTCAGTAAATTGAAAAAGATTGAAACTATACAAAATACCTTTTCTGATCATAACAGAATTAAGTGGGAAAGCAATAATAGAAAAAGGGGAAATTCATAAATATAAGGAGTTCAAAAAATACACTCAAATAATCAGTGGATCAAAGAAATTGCAAGAGAATTCTGAAAATATCTTGAGATATGTGAAAATGAGGACATAACATGTCAAAACCTCTGGGATACAGCAAAGGCAGTGCTGAGAGGGAAATTTATAGGCCTCAATGTTTACATTTAAAAAAAGGAGAAAGAGGCTTTCTCTGCCTACAGGATCCCACACCAAATCTCAGTGCATATTGCCATCCTTATTTCCCATTTATTAGCAAGCTCTGTTCTTTCCTTTCTTTCCCAATAAATTCTTTTTACTGTCCTAACTCAACTGGCATGTTCTTAAATTCTTTTATGCAACATAGCCATGAACCTACAGGAATACAACACTTTCCCAGCTTCATTTGGCAAGCCATTGCCAGGAGACAGAAAAGTAAGTGGTGTTCCCCCACCCCACCAGAGACTGGTGAATTTTAATTAAGGCCTGTGTACTTTTTTGGTTCTGCCATTTTAAAGAGCCCTTTAAAATGGATAGGTTCCCACAGGACAAAAACTCAGTCTGCCCAGACTTCTGGCTCTCTCTTCAGAGGTGGTAGGGGCAAGCCCCCATGCCATATAGATCCAAGGAAGTTCTGGTGGTGGGTGAAACAACCCTTAAGAGTTGACAGGATATGTGGCCTAAGTCAAGCAAGAGTCTGCTGGGAGTTTATCAGGCCCTCTTTGTGAGTTCCTTTTAATTAGTGATTTTAGCCTACCATTTTAAAGGGGTTCCTGGATAGGCTCCCACAGGACATAAACTCAGTCTGCCCAGACTTCTGGCTCTCTCTTCCCATGCCATGTAGATCCAAGGAAGTTCTGGGTAGCAGGTAAAAAAGTCCTTGTGACCCTGACTGAGCATGTGCCCTAAGTTGAACAGGAGTTTACCCGGCCCTCTCTGTGAGTTCAGAATGGCTATCATCCATTGTATCATTTCTGTAGACCACTAGTTAGCTCTTTTTAATTAGAAATGCCTTTAATCTTCCAACTACTGCTCTCCTCATTTAAGGTCTGTGAGATGCTTTAGAATGCTTTAGAAACTGAAAATGTATTTGATAGCAAGGCATGAGTCCCATCATTGGTAGCTCCCTGAAGCTAGTTTCTGGCAAGTCACAGAATAATTAGTCTCTAGCTTTTAATGTTGGGTTTAACTGCAGAACTTGGACCCTGGGAGTCACCATGAGATGAGTTCCTCATGGCTAACTCCTAAGACCTCTAAAAAGTAGGCAAAAGAAAGGTCCCTAGACAGGTCCTTTCCTAGTCGGTGAGCCCAGTTTGAGTGTTCAACCTGTGAACTAGACCAAGATGGCCCCAAGACTCTAAGGATCTGGGGATACCCAGAGACATAAAGCTCCCAATTCCCCAGAATGTGGGGACAGTGAGCAGTACACCCCAGTTTTCAGGATACTGACTCAGTGAGCAATCTATTCAGTCAGGTCTAGTGGTGAGGTGCTAATCAGAGTGATGAATGCATTTATCCTCCCCTAGGGTAATGGGTGGCTCTTCCAGGATTCCAGGAGGATCCATATCTCAGAAACTGGGATTATCTGCTACCTGATAATCTAAAAAGAAGCTAATCTTTTGTGCTACACTATGTGGCTGCAGGATAGTTGAGAGTGGGCTCTGTATGGGACCCTGAATTCCACTTAAGCCTGTGTAAGAGAGCAGAAGACAGACAGATCTGTGGGCCAGAGACCACATGACCACATCTTCTTAAAGGGATGAGGAAATGCACTAAGATTCAAAGGTTCCTGGCCATTCCCAGCTCCCTGCCTATTCCCTTGTAACACTCCACTCCTTCCAGGGAAAAAGGCTTTGCAGGGCTTTATCCCAAGCCAGGAGGTAACAATGGGATATAACCCCCAGAGCAGCCCCAATTCATGTCTTGTCAGGTGCAGGGCTTCTCTGGACCACTAGCTCGATACTTAGCAGATGCCTGGGGATTTTCCTGGATAAACTAAGCAGAAGGGGCCTACAAGTGGTTTTTGCCATGGACAGACACTGGGAGTTTTGTATCTAGGTGATTCTAAAGTTAAGTCTTTCCCTAAGCAAAGTAAATGTAAAATTCCGTCTTCTGTTCTAATGTGTGCTTTAACTGAAACTGCATCATACTAATACAATTAAGTTGAGTATCATCAAACTCTCTTGTACATTTAAACCAGACCTTCCATATACTGCATTTTGCTTCTCCATTTGAGTTATTGGCTAGGTCACTGATCCCTAAAACAATAAAAGATCTATTACATTTCTGAACATGCTCCTGAAGTAGATATAGAGCATGATACAGTTTCAGACTCCTGCAGGAGCCAGCATTGGCTCAGCTTGGCCAGGTGTACAATAGACATTACCTCTAGACTCCCTCTGTTTCATAGTGCTGAACGGTGCTATGCACCAGGCTGGTGAAATATTGGAACCTACCTTCATAGCTTCTCTCAGAGGTACATGGTTCTGCAGCATGCTGGCTGTGTGAAGAGCATACCAAGTGGAGCAATGTTTACCACAGTGATGTAACTAAACTTTAAACCAACTGGCATTATGGTCTGCTCCCATGGAGAGATAACATGTATGGTATTGCAAATCTGGAGCTTAGATCTATTAACTGCAGTTCAAAGAGGAACATGTATTGATGGGTGCATTAATTAGTATTAAATACTGTACCTATCTCTCTTCTAGATCACATGCAGAGGGAAACTGAACATGATAAAAGCCCTGATATATTTAATTCATTTTCTTAGTAATTAATGAAAGTGCCTATAAAACAAAAGACTGGCTCTCTTAAGTACTGTCTTTATTTTGCTTGCCATATGCCTGTCTTATTATTGCCTAAATGTCTTTGTGAGTGTATGTCTATGGCAATGCCTCTCTTCTTACCTCTCCCAGCTGCTCTAAACATAACCACTGCTGTGGGAACTGGGGTTGGCAGTTTATACTCAAACTCAGCAGGTCTACCCAATCTCTCCCTAGAATTAACCAACAGCATGAAAGAACTCAAGGAAGAATGCTGTTTCCCATGAACTTTGGGAGGATGCAGTCTCTGAAGGCACATGGCTTTCTCACTTTTATGGACCAGTGTGTCATGGCTGACCCCCTTTTGGGGCCTGCTTATCACCCTCCTCTTTAATCCTTTTTGTGGGACATTGTATCTTCAAAATTCTGATTAATTTTATTTCTTACAGAATCAATGCCTTATTAGTTATGTGGGGATTTCATCTTGTTCCAAACAGGTTGCTGGACCTGTCTTCCTTCAACCTCAACAGAATATCCAGAGAAGTTTATGCCCTGTAATGCAGGGACCACTGCCCTAACCAGCAGGAAGTAACTACAGAATAATGACCATTACCCCTCATCACCTCTTTAAGAATAAGCACATGAATTCTCTGAGGTGGGGAGTTGAGGCAGGTTAATATAGGGAAATGAGGAGAAGATGAGCCACAGCATGGCCAAAAGGCAATGTGGCCAACAGACAACATTCCCACAAGACCCCATCAAGATCTTGACCTTAATCTTAAAGTCCCAGTTCCTCTTTCTGAGACCTCCCCTTGGCCCCAGATATTTCAAACAGTCCTCACTATTGGTGGGGTAGCCAATGAGAGCTGGGGCCCTTCCCCTTGGAATTAACAAGGGGAGGGGTAATCAATAGTTAAATGAGGATAATCACACAAACCAGATTGCTCTGTCTGCATACAGGAACCCACACCAAATCTTGGTGCATGTTTCCCACTTCTCTCCCACTTCTCAGCAAGCTCTGTTCTTTCCCCTCATTTCCCAGTAATTTTTTTCTAATGACCTAAAAAAAGATGAAACAGGGGATTGGATGTAGCTCAAGTGGCTTGAGCACCTACTTCCCATGTACTAAGTTCTGGGTTTGATCCCTGGTACCTCCTCAAAACAAAACAAACAAATGAAAAACAGTTCTCATTGGGGAGTGGAAATAGCTCAGTGCCTGAGTGCCTACTTCCAATGAACAAGTTCCTGGATTTAATCCCCAGAACCTCCTAAAAAAAAAAAAGCTAAAGCTGAAGATCTAACTGCACCCCTGGAAGAAATAGAAAAAGATCAGCAAACTATTCCAAAACCAAACCAATTCAAAGGAAAGAAATAGTAAAGATAAGAGCAGAAATAAATGAAATAGAAAACATAAAACTATAGAGAATATCAATAAAATCAAATCTTTGAGGAGATCAACAAAACCAACAAACCCTTAGATGAAAAAATGAGAATATGCAAAAAAAATAAAATCAGAAATATCAGGGGGACATTACAACTGGCACCTCAAGTAATAGTGGTCATGAGAGGATACTATGAAAAAAGCAAGCCAAAAAAACTAGATAATGTGGATGAGTGTATTAGTCAGCCCAAGGGGTGCTGATGCAAAATACCAGAAATCACTTTGTTTTTATAAAGTGTATTTATTTGGGGTAGAAGATCACAGTTACCAGGCCATAAAGTTTAACTTACTTCCCTCTTCAAAGTCTGTGGCCACGTGTTGGAGCAAGACAGCTGCTGACCTTTGCCAGGGTACAGGTTTCTTGAGTTCCTCTCTTCATGGGGCTCCTTTTCTCTCCAGGCTCAACTCCTCTGATTCCTCCACAAGGTCAGCTGTAGACTATCAGATGAATGGCTCATCTCTTCCCAGGGCCTTCTCTCCTTCCTCATGACCAAGTTCCTCTGTGTGCTTGCTTCCCCTGGCCCTAGCATTAAAATTCAGCTTCAGAACTCCAACTCAAAAACTCCAGCTCTGTTCTTTTCCATGTATTTTATCTTTGATTCCCCACCACCAAGGGGCAGGGCTCAATGCCCTACTGATGTGGCCCAATCAAAGCTCTAATCATAACTTAATCATGCTCAGATGAACAGAGCAGTTTACAAGCATAATCCAATATCTATTTTTGGAATTTGTAACTATATCAAACTGCCAAACTGCTACAATGAGGTAAACAAATTCCTAGTTAAACACTAATCACCTTCAATTGCACTAGAGGGAATAGAGGACCTTAACAACCAATCACAAGTGAAGAGATTGAAGCAAATATCAAAATGTTGCCACAGATGAAAAGCCATGGACCAAATGGCTTCAGAGGTGAATTCTACCATTCATTCAAAGACAATCTAATGCCAATCTTGCTCAAACTCTCCCAAAAAATTGAACAGGAAAGAATGCTATGAAACTCACTCTATGAAGCTAATATCACCCTAATACCAAAAACCAGAATACCAAAACCTAATACCAAAAACCAAAGATTTTCCCATATAAGCAATGACTCACCAACCTCTACTCTCTTTTTGTCTCCTGCAAACCAATCTTCCAGACTATAGCTCTGTGATTCTGCTTAATTTGCTTAATTAATATCAGTGAGCTCATGTAACATTTGTCCTTCAGGGCCTGGCTTTCCTCACTCAACATAAGGATTTCAAGATTCATCCATGTTATCCCCTGTGTTAATACTGCATTCCTTCTTAAAGCTGAGTAATATTCCATTGTATGTACATACTACAGTTTGCTTATCCACTCATGTATGGATGGGCATTTGGGTTGTTTACAACTTTTGGCAATAATGAATAATGCTGCTATGAACATTGGTGTGCATATATCTGTTCATGTCCCTGTTTTTCAATTCTTCTGGGTATATACCTAGCAATGGGATTGCTGGGTCATAAGGCAGTTCTATAGTTAAATGCTTGAGGAATCACTAAGTCTTTTCTGCAATGGCTTGACCATTCTACATTCCCACTAGCAATGGATAAGTGTTTCCTTTCCTCCACATTCTCTTCAACACTGGTAGTCTTCTATTTTTTAATAGCTACAAGTCTAATGGGTATAAGATGATATCTCATTATGGTTTAGATTTGCATTTCCTTTATAGTTAATGATGTTGAGCATCTTTTCATGTGCTTTTTAGCAATTTGTATTTCTTCTTTGGAGAAGTGTCTATTTAAATCTCTTATCCATTTTTTAGATGTTTTCTTTTTTCTGTATTTTTGAGATGTAGGATTTCTTTATATATATTGGATATTAGGCTCTTATTGGATAGATGGTTTCCAAATATTTTCCAATTCAGTAAAAAATGCTGTGGTAATTTTTATTGGGATTGCATTAAATCTGTAAATCAGTTTGGGTAGGATAGACATCTTATTGATATTTAGTCTTATCCATGAACAGGAAATATTATTTTCATTTATTTAGTTTTTTTTTTTTTAATTTCCTTTAGCAGTGTTGTGTAGTTTTCAGTGTACAAGTCCTTTACATCTATAGGTAAGTTTATTCCTAGGAATTTGATTCTTTTATTTACTATTGTAAATGGGATTTTTTTCTTGTTTTCTTCTGCAGATGGCTCATTATTGGTGTACAGAAATGCTACTCATTTTTGAATGTTCATCTCTTATAATGGAACTTTACTGACATAGAAGCTTTGTCATAGATTTCTCTTTCTATGCATAGGGTCAAGTCATCTGCAAATAGTACTTCTAACACTTTGTTTGATAAGGGAGGTAACTATGGGCATCCTTGTCTTGTTCCAGATCTTAGAAGGAAAACTACCCATGGAACTGAGGGGAAGGTTGGGGGAAGGGGCCGGTGAACTCTGGAGTTTTGCAGGTCTGCGGTTAAAACTACAATGTTGGGAATGTTTTATTGGCAAATATGGCAGGAGAGGATTACTGGTGTAGAGTGTTGGATGTGGGGGTATACAGGACAGGGTACACCTGGGGCAGGATTCTATGGAATATGTCAGTGTTAATCTTTTCATAGTGTCTAATATCAGTGGGTGGAGACCCACATAATAAACAAGAAAATATTAAACTCCCATCCTGAGGAGCCCTGCTATAGTCTAAATTAGAGGGACAACAATCACTCCAGAAAAAAGGCAGTGCTTAATAAAGGAAAACAGATGAATATGACAAGTTGTCATTATTGCAAGTAACTATGATTCTTGTTCTTCAATAAGTGAAACTGAGTGGTTAACATAGGATCTGATGAAAGGGAGAGGGAAGAATAAAATAGATGGAACATAGGGCTTCTTTAGGGTATTATAATTGTTCTGCATAATCTTCCAATAATGGGTACAGGCCATTTTAAATTTCATCAAAACTTATAAAAGTGTACAGTCGAAAATGTATATGTAGGGTAAATAGAAGGAATGTTCCTCCCTTGAACTGCCTGCAAAAGGGCTGCGAGGGGCAGGGCCATCTTGGCCAATAGCCCATTCCCCCTCAGTAGGATAGAGACTGGCACCAAGAACACAATCAGTGTGCTATTAAAGAATGTTAATTGCTCAAGCCCATGATTTACAGTACTGGGAACCCCCATAGGTAAGCATTCACTGTTAATCATTCCATAAGCTATATATTAGCTAGCCCCCTCTTTATGCTATGCTGCCTTATATAAGCTTTATTTCCCCATTGCATGGGTGCAGTCAGCATTCATCAGGACATGTGAGCAAATAAAGTGTAATGGCAGCTGCTAGTCTTACAACTTCTGTTTAGATTCTTTGGAATATCAAAAATATTTGGTGGGCGAAGATGGCGTTAGTGTAGGAGGGCACACACTGCAAGCTCCCAGAGCAAGGCGGATTGTGGACGGGGTCCTGCCCGGGGGTCTGTGCTGTGCAGGCATGGAGTGAGAAGCTTGGGACATCTATCTGCGCTGATCGCTGGCATAGACCAAACGGTGGAGATTCGTGAGTTTTGAGGCTGCCGGTGGAGGTTGGCACAGGCGGCTGAGCCCCACGGTTAGGGAAAAAAAAATAAAACAGCCATTTGGAGCCACAGGCGGGCGAAAAAGTTTTATTTTCTGGGGATCTGGCTGCCTGGCGCCCCTTGGAACTTCTGTGAACAGAGCAAACGAGCTAGTCAGCGCCCAGTGAACCTGAGGGGGGAATTTGGCCTGGAAATGCAGCTGATTTCCCTAGCCACCCAGGGATAAGACCCGGGCTGCTGCGGAGCCAGGAGGAAGGGACACTTCCCAAAAAAGGGAGGATTCGGTTGGAAGACAGGGAGGGTATTTTATATTTTTAAAAATTGATCTGGCTGCCTGCACCGCCCCATAGCTTTGGGGAGCAGATAAGCTGACCTGAAGCACCATTAGGCTGAGAGCAGACGCGAATCTGCACTCAAACTGATTTACTGAGCAGCCCGGTGACGCTGGAGCTAGGCGCCAGAAGGGGCAGAATCCGCCATCTTTAGCACTCCTCACTGACTAACATCAGAGCTTCAGCTAACCTGGGGAGTCCGGAAAGTGGGACGTGCTTGATTAATTTCCACGGGCCCATCTAGGGTCCCTTGCGTAAGGGGGTTGGTCTAGAGGAGGAATTATTTTGGGACCTGCATTTGGCTAAAAAAAAAAAAAAAAAA
>JAKSZT010054586.1:884805-926775 GCA_026826555.1 Tolypeutes matacus
GTGGAGCTGCAACTCCTACCCTACAGCTCAATGGACTCATCCAAGTCACCTGGTGAGGAGACAACGATGGGAAATGGCCATCCCAGGGAATGGAGAGGGCCTGCATCTGCAGGCAGGATCATCCCACCCACCATATCCATGGGATATAAGCCCTCTCTCACTTGGAGTTGGAGTGGACATCACCATCCCAGTCCCCTCAGGATTGGGGGAAGAACTATGGACTAGAGTGGACTTGATGGTATTCTCTTGTTCACATATGGTGATTCTAGCAATGCAAGAAATTATAACAATGAGGTGGAAACAGTAGCCACTTGACACTTTTGGGGTAAGGAGGGGATGAGCAGTTGAAATACAGGGGCTTCTTTGGGAGTTGGAGGTTGTCCTGAGTACTGTTGTGGCAACAGATGTAGGCCATTTTAAATCAGCACACACCACTCAGAACTGAGTGGGAGAGAGTGTGGTCTACAGTGTGAATTTTGGTCTATGGTTGGTGGCAAGGCTCCAGGATGTGTAAGTTCGTTGAGGGTGGTGGGCCACACTGTGGGAGATGTTTGTGTGGGAGGTGTGGGAGGTGGGCAACATGGGAATCCCAGTGGGTTCCGTGTAATATTTTGGGTAATCTAAGCACCTCTTAAAATATATGTATATATATATATATATATAAATAACATTTTTGTAAGCAAATTCACATATATATGCATATATATTTATATATCATTTTGCAAATGTTTGTATATATTGTGAGAATTTTGATTTTTACCCATAATAAAAAAAAAAAGAAAAGAAAACTAATAGGTATATCATTGTACAGAATTCCTATACATTACCGGACCATCAACATCTTTAATTATTGTGAAACAATAGTTAAAAACTATAAAAGCATTGTCAAAACAATACTACTAACTATAGCTAATATCATATATGTGGTATATTTTTCCCCAACCCACCCAGTTAGTGACTCCTTGTATTAGTATTATATATGTGTTATAGTTCATGAGAGAATGGTCTCATATTTGTTCTATTAACTATCTTCCACCACAGGATTGATTTTGTTTTACAGTTCTATGCTTTTTACAATCCATTCAAAGTGTACACTCAGTGGCTCTCATATTCATCACAGAGTTGTGCTATCATCACCTCAGTCAATTTTAGAATGTTTTCATTACTCCAAAAGGAAAAATCCCATACTTTCTTATAACCCCATTATTGTCCCTTAGAATTGATATATCTTTGTCATTGGTGCAAAAATATCATAATATTACTCTTAACTGTAATCCAAAAGCTACATTAGTTGTAATTTCTCAAGAATTGTCATATACTTAACTCTTTGTAAAGGAGGAAAATATTATACTTTACTATTAACTACAATCATATACTTTACTATAACATATATTTTACATTTAAACACAATCTTCATCCACCACTTAAAAAATTACTGTTATACAGTCCCACATTATTTACTATCTTTCTGTCAATTGAGTATATCCATAGACTACCCCTTTCAGCTACAATTACATTTATAGATCAACAGCATTAGTTATAATCAATATAATGAACTACCATCAACTCTATTCATTTGCACACATTTACAATAAACCTTATTAAAAATTCTACATGCATTAAACATCAGCTCTTATTTTCAATCCCCATTCAATTTTCCAGTAACCTATATGCTAGAGTTTAATTCCTTGAGTGTACTCATCATTTTATTTCATATTAGTGAGACCATACAATATTTGTCCTTTGGTGATTGACATACTTCACTCAACATAATGTCCTTAAGGTTCATCCATGCTCTCATATGCTTCCTGATTTCTTCTTAGAGCTGAATATTATTCCATTGTATTTTTATACCACATTTTGTTTATCCACTCATCATTTGATGGACACTCGTGTTATCTACATATTTTAGCAATTGTGAATAATGCTGCTCTGAACATTAGTGTGCAATGTCAGTTTGTGTCCTTGCTTTCAGGTCTTCTGAATATATTCTTAGTAAAGAGATTGCTGGATCACTTGGCAATTCTATATTTAGTTTCTTGAGGAACCACCAAACTGTCTTCTACAAAGCCTGCAACATTCTACATTCCCACCAATAGTGAAGGAGTGTTCCTATTTCTCCCCACCCTCTCCAACACTGTTTTCTGTAATAATGGCCATTCTATAATATTTGAAATGATATCTCAGTGTAGTTTTGATCTACATTTCCCTAAATAGCTAATGATGTTGAACATTTTTTTCATGTGTTTTTGGTCACTTGTATTTCCTCTTTGGAGAAATGTCTATTCAAGTCTTTGGCCCATTTTTCAATTTGGTTTACTGTCTTTTTATCATTGGGTTGTATGATCTCTTTATATAGCATGGATATCAAACCCTTATCAGATATGTGGTTTCCAAATATTTTCTCCCATTGAGTGGGCTGCCTTTCCATTTTCTTGAAAAAGTCATTTGAAGCACAAAAGTGTTTAAGTTTAAGGAGGTTCCATTTATCTATTTTTTATTTTGTTGCTGTGATGGTGAAGCTAATGTGTCAACTCAGCCAGTAGTAATTGTGTCCAGGTGTTTGTTCCAGCAAGCACTGGGCTAATTGTAATACAAGAGCATTTATGGACTTCAATCACCAGTGAGTTTACTGTGTGGATGGCTGATTACATCTGCATCAATCAGGGAGATTACATAATCAATGGGTTTGCTTTTATCCAATCAGTTGAATGACTTAAAAGCAGAAGTGATTTCAACATTCAGAGAGAATTTCCCAGCTCGTTGTTGGACAGGCAAATTCTCCCAGAAACTCATCAATGATCTTTCATTGGACTTTCATCAGAGCCACTGGTTTGCAGCCTGCCTGCAGAACCTGGACTTATGCATCCCCAGGGTTGCATGAGAGACTCTTTTAAAATTTCATATTATTGACAGATATTTCCTGTTGATTCTGTTTCCCAAGAGAACCCTGACTAATACAGCTGGTAACGAGAGTGGTTCTTGAGGAACAGAGTCTTAAACTTGTGATTCTGAAGTGATTCTGGGAGTTTTGTAATTGGCTTTCTACTGTAATTGGACTTGGGGGTACAAATGACTCCCTTTCCAATAATGAGGTTGTTAACAGTCCATGGCATGAGCTGGCAATAATGATATGCAAAATAGCATCATTGGATTCCCCTACTTCCATGCTTATAAGAAGCAAGGATCTGGGTGAGTGTTTTCAACACCTTAACAGAATTTTGTGGAGTAAAAAAAAATATAATGATGTTTGCTGGCTCCTCCTAGATACTCTGTATACAGTTAAAAAAGAAAGAGATGAGCTAAAGTCTTCAAATTTGAAACTTAAATGCCCCATGAATGATATGAAAGTTTCTACGTATGCCTTGAAAGAAAATCTTGTCAACTGTAGCCACAGAGTTGAGATATCTGAGAATCAAACCCAGACACTCATTGTATGAGTAGAAGAATTACAGAGGAAATTAAAATCTCAACCTCACAGGGTTTCTGCAATTAAAATGAAGGCATTGATTGGAAAGGAGTGGAACCCTGAGGATTGGGATGGAGACATATGGGATGATGATAATATTGGTGGGGACATTGGAACTCTAAATTCTGCTGAGACTTTACCAGATAAACCTGTGATGGCCTGCCCTGTGGAGACCACACCTTCTCAACCTTGTACCATCCAGGCTCCAGCCTGCCCCAGGTGTTGGAGAAGATGCTGAGAGTCAGAGCATAAAGGGTTAAGCATCTAAAAAGCATGTTTGCTGGAAAAGAAACATTAGTAAATGTCTCCAAGGACACTGAATGCTGCAGCTATCAGTGGGAGGAGGCAGAGCAGAGTGAACTCACCACACAGATGTTATTGTCTGAATTCCCAAGAAAGGTTGTCTGGGAACTCAAAAACAGGTAGTGCTCTCATGCACCAAGCTGAGAAACTAGTGAAGGACTCCCTACTTTTGTTATCAGCTTTGTACTATAAAAAGCATCTTTGGCCTTAATAAATTTGCCTGCATTCCACATGGAGTGAGGTCCCCTGATCCCAATCTTTGTTTGGATCATTCCCAGCAGGCACCATCTACTTCCATGTTGAATTACAACACCCAGGGAGTCTGGATTTCCTTCCATCCCTGAGGTGGGTACAAGACAAATGGAAGCCTGCACTGCCCAGGCTCTGGCCTGCCCCAGGGAGTCTGGACCTCCTCCCAGCCCTGAGGCAGGTACTAGCCAATCTCCAGCATGCATGGCTCAACTTCCAGTCTGTCCAGAGGAATCTGTCTTCCAGCCCCTGCCTGAAGAGGACAGTCCTGTCTCAGGAGAAGAAAATGCAAAGGAATGCCCTCAGGTCAGTAGCCTGCAAGACATCTCTCCTTACCCACACCCCCCACCTCTCTTGTCTTCCAGACCAATTACTAAATTAAAATCACAACAAGCCCCCAAAGGTGAAATACAAAGTGTGACCCAAGAGGAAATATGCTATACTCTGAAAGAACTGCATGAGTTTTCCAATTTATATAGACAGAAATCAGGGGAGTATGTGTGGGAATGGATACTAAGGGTATGGGATAATGGTGGAAGGAATATAAATTAGGATCAGACTGAATTTATTGACATGGGCCCACTAAGCAGAAGTTCTGGATTCAACACTGTAGCTCGAGGGGTTAGAAAGAGCTCTAATTGTTTGGGTGGCTGACTGAAGCATGGACCATATTATGGCCTAGCATGTCTGATGTTGAGATGCCTGATTTGCCTTGGTATACAGTAGATGAGAGGATTCAAAGGTTTAGAGAGATTGGAATGCCAAAATGGATTTACCATTTGAGACCTGCCCACCCACCCCAGGAATGTCCAGAGGACACACTTTTAACCAGGACTGTGAGGAATAAATTTGTAAGACTAACTCAATCCTCTCTGAAGAGCTCTGTGGTAGCTCTTCTCTGCAGTCCAGATATTACTGAAGGGGGCACTGAAATGGAATTGGAATCCTTAAATATTATGGGGATGATCGGATCAAGGCCTGGTAAAAGTCAAGTATCAGCAGTTAATCGCCAAAGGCAAGGTAGGCATTGCTACCACAATAAAAGACAGATTCAAAATAGCACACAGAATAGTCTGAGTTGCATGGAGTTATGGTGTTGGCTAATAGATCATGGGGTACCCAGAAGTGAAAAAGATGGGCAGTCTACTAAATTTCTTCTGGATCTGTATAAGAGGAAGAGTTCTAGGTCAAGTGAACAAAATCCTAACTCTAATTACAGATGCAGAGAATCACGGCCCCTTAGTCAGTTCCCAGACTTGAGACAGTTTACAGACCCAGAGTCCCTTGAATAAGGATAAGGCCAGATCCACTTGGGGAAGGATCCTGTTAAACTGCCAAAATTTTATACAGTTAATCTTCCTCCCACCTTTCCCCATGGAGACCTACGGCCTTTTGCCAGAGTAACTGTGCATTGGGGAAAAGGAAATGATCAGACATTTCAGGGATTATTAGACACTGGCTCAGAAGTCACATTAATTCCAGGAGACACAAAACGTCACTGTGGTACACCAGTCAGAGTAGGGACTTATGGAGGTCAGGTGATTGATGGAGTTTTAGCTCAGGTCCATCTCAAAGTGGGTCCAGGGGATCCCTGGAACCATTCTGTGGTTATTTCTCAAGTTCCAAAATGCATAATTAGAATAGACATACTCAGTAACTGGCAGAATCCCCACATTGGATCCCTGACTTGTGGAGTGAGGTCTATTATGTTTGGAAAGGCCAAGTGGAAGCCTCTAGAATTTCCCCTGCCTAGCAAAATAGTAAATCAAAGGCAATACCAGATTCCTGGAGGTATTGCAGAGCTTAGTGCCACCATCAAGGATTTGAAGGATGCAGGGTGGTGAATCCCACCACATCCCCATTCAACTCTCCTATTTGGCCTGTACAGAAAACAGATGGATCTTGGAGGATGACAGTAGATTATTGTAAACTTAACCAGGGGATGACTCCAATTGCAGCTGCTGTCCCAGATGTAGTATCATTGCTTGAGCAAATCAACACTTCCTCTGTTATCTGATATGCAGCTGTCGATCTGGCAAATGCTTTTTTCTCAATTGCCATTAGTAAGGACCACCAGAAACAGTTTGCTTTCAGCTGGCAAGGCCAGCAGTATACTTTCACTGTCCTTCCTCAGGAGTATAACAACTCTCTCACCCTATGTCATAATATTGTCCCAGGGACCTTGATCATCTCTCCCTCCCACGAGACATCACACTGGTCCATTATATTGATGATATCATGTTGATAGGACCCACTGAGCAAGAAGTAGCAAAGACTCTAGATTTATTGGTAAGGCATTTGCGTGAGAGAGGATGGGAGATAAATCCAACAAAAATACAGGGTCCTTTCACCTCAGTGAAATTTCTAGGTGTCCAGTGGTGTGGGGCCTGTTGAGTTATCCCTTCTAAAGTAAAGGTTAAGCAGTTGCACCTGGCCCCTCCTATGACCAAAAAAGAGGCACAATGCTTAGTTGGCCTCTTTGGATTTTGGAGACAACACATTCATCATTTGGGTGTGTTACTGCAGCCCATTTACGGAGTGACCAGAAAAGCTGCTAGTTTTGATTGGGAACTGCAACAAGAGGAAGCCCTGTGACAGGCCCAGGCTGCTGTGCAAGCTGCACTACCACTTGGACCATATGATCCAGCAGATCCAATAGTGCTGGAAGTTTCAGTGGCAAATAGAGATGCTGTCTGGAGCCTTTGGCAGGCCCCTATAGGGGAATCACAATGCAGACCCTTAGGTTTTGGAGCAAAGCCTTGCCATCCTCTGCAGATAACTACTCCCCTTTTGAGAAGCAGCTTTTGGCTTGCTACTGGACCTCAGTAGAGACAGAACACTTAACCATGGGCCATCAAGTTACCATGAGACCTGAGTTGCCTATCATGAGCTGGGTATTGTCTGACCCAGAAAACCATAAAGTTGGGCATGCACAGCAGAACTCCATAATAAAGTGGAAGTGATATATACGAGATAGGGCTTGAGCAGGTCCTGAAGGCACAAGTAAGTTACATGAGGAAGTGGCCCAAATGCCCATGGTCACCACCCCTGCCATGTTACCTTCTCTTTCCCAGCCCACAGCTTTGGCCTTTTGGGGAGTCCCTTACAATCAGTCGACTGAGGATGAGAAAACTTGGGCCTGATTTACAGATGGTTCTGCACGATATGCAGGTACCACCCGAAAGTGGACAGCTGCAGCACTGCAGCCCTTTTCTGGTACATCCTTAAAGGATAGTGGTGAGGACAAATCCTCCCAGTGGGCAGAGCTTCAAGCAGTGCATCTAGTTGTTAATTTTGCTTGGAGGAAGAAATGGCCGGAGGTGCATTTGTACACTGACTCATGGGTTGTTGCCAATGGTTTGGCTGGATGGCCAGGGACATGGAAGGAACATGATTGGAAAATTGGTGACAAGGAGGTCTGGGGAAGAGCTATGTGGATAGATATTTCTGAGTGGGCAGAAAACATGAACATATTTGTGTCCCATGTGAATGCTCACCAGAGGGTGACTTCTGCAGAGGAAGAGTTTAATAAAGTAGATAAGATGACCATCTCTGTGGCTAATGCTCAACCTCTTTCCCCAGCCACTCCTGTCATTGCCCAATGGGCTCATGAACAAAGTGGCCATGGAGGTAGGGATGAAGGTTATGCATGGGCTCAGCAACATGGACTTCCCCTCACCAAGGCTGACTTGGCTACAGTCACTGCTGAATGCCCAATCTGCCAGCAGCAGAGACCCACACTCAGCCCCAGATATGGCACCATCCCTCGAGGTGACCAGCCTGCTACCTGGTGGCAGGTGGACTACATTGGGCCACTTCCATCATGGAAGGGGCAGCGATTTGTTTTAACTGGAATAGACACATACTCTGGCTATGGGTTTGCATTTCCAGCACGCAATGCTTCTTCCACAACTACCATCCGTGGACTTACTGAATGTCTTATCTACTACCATGGCATTCCACACAGCATTGCTTCTGATCAAGGAACCCATTTCACAGAAAATAGTGTGTGGGAATGGGCACATGCCCATGGAATTCACTGTCTTACCATGTTCCCCAACACCCTGAAGCAGCTGGATTAATAGAACAGTGGAATAGCCTTTTGAAGACTCAATTATGGTGCCAACTACGTGGCAATACCTTGCAGGGCTGGGGCAATGTTCTCCAGGAAGCTGTGTATGCTCTGAATCAGCATCCTCTCTATGGTGTTGTTTCTCCCATAGCCAGGATTCATGGGTCCAGGAATCAAGGGGTGGAAATGGGAGTGGCACCACTCACTATTACGCCTAGTGACCCACTAGGAAAATTTTTGCTTCCTGTCCCTGAAACCTTAAGCTCTGCTGGTCTACAGGTTTTAGTCCCAAGAGGAGGAGTGCTGCCAATTGGGAACTTAACAGTGATTCCATTGAACTGGAAGTTAAGCCTGTCACCTGGCCACTTTGGGCTCCTCTTACCTGTGAATCAACAGGCAAAGAACGGAATTACTGCACTGGCTGGGGTGATTGATCCTGACTATCAAGGGAAAATAGGACTACACCTACATAATGGGGGTAAAGAAGAGTTTGCCTGGAATACAGGAGATCCTCTAGGGCATCTCCTAGTCCTGCCATGCCCTGTGATTAAAGTCTATGGAAAATTGCAACAAACCAATTCAAGCAGGACTAACAATGGCCCAGAATCTTTGGGAATGAAAGTTTGGATCACCCCACCAGGCAAAGAACCATGGCCAGCTGAAGTGCTTGCTGAAGGTAACAGGAACATGGAATGGGTAGTGGAAGAAGGTAGTGATAAATATGAACTTCGACCATGTGAACAGTTACAGAAACGAGGACTGTAATGGTCATGAACCCTTCCTCCATGTTTCATTATGAGTATGATTGTATATGTACATAAAACGAATTTCTTTGTTTTCTTCGCCAACATTTTCCACTATCACGAAAAGTTGTTTTAATTCCACATCATAATATTTAAGGATGTCAAGTCTAAGAGTGACTATTACCCAAGGACTTGCACCCTGTTCTGTGGAGAATTAATGCATTTCCAGTTGTATGCAGGGGAGTTGAACATTGTTAGGCAGAAATATATATTTATGCTTGTCTGTTATTGTTTTTACTTAGAGACTAAGTATGGTTTAGGGTAATGTGTATGATTACCGAGTTGACAAGGGGTGGACTGTGATGGTTAGGCTAATGTGTCAACTCGGCCAGGTAATTATGTCCAGGTGTTTGTTCCAGCAAGCACTGGGCTAATTGTAATACAAGAGCATTTATGGACTTCAATCACCAGTGAGTTAACTGCATGGATGGCTGATTACATCTGCATCAATCAGGGAGAATACATCATCAATGGGTGTTGCTTTTGTCCAATCAGTTGAATGACTTAAAAGCAGAAGTGATTTCAACATTCAGAGAGAATTTCCCAGCTCATCGTTGGACAGGCAAGTTCTCCAAGAAACTCATCAATGACCTTTCATTGGACTTTCATCGGAGCCACTGGCTTGCAGCCTGCCTGTGGAACCTGGACTGGTCCATTGAAGGAAGAAACAGACAGCTAAATGAACTTCAGATGAACCCACTAGGTGAGAATGCATGCCTGGAACTTAATGCTGTTCCTGGTATAGCTAGAATGTGGGAAAGAAACATAATGGGAACTGAAAACAATTCCCTATCTTTCTAAAAGAATAGGGAGTACAAGTAGAAAGGTCAATGTGCTTGCATGAGAAAAGAGTCACTGTCTAAAAACCATAATAATAAAAGCCTAGCTATTTTTAGATGCTATGATATTGAATGAATAAAAGATAGGGTCACAGCAACCTCGGTGCTGTTCTGCCTGAGCGAGCTGCAGCCCTCTGCTTCAACTACATCAACTTGTCTGACTCTTCCTTTGCACCTCATACTGATAACAACATATTGGCACCCAATGTGGGACTTGAGGTGAGTGGGAAATCTTGTTGACCGAATGGAGGTTTAAGTACTGCGCGGTTGGTTTGCAGAGCTGTCGAGAGAAGTGGAGATCATGGGTAATTCCGTCACAGATTAATGAGTATGCGGGAATTTTAAAATCCCTTTTGCATAGTCAGGGGTGAGGACTAAAGAACATGTCATACGGGACCTGTTATGCTTGATACAGCGGCATTGTTATTGGTTTTCCCCTTTGAAATGAAACCAATTAGATCCTAAGGTTTGGCTGGATGTGGGGAAGGCTCTTAAATGAGCTCATCAGTGCAGAGAAGTTGTCTAGGCTGATGTGTGGGCTGCTTATCAGCAAATTGCTCTGGCTATACAACCTTTCCAGAGTGAGGAGGACTTGCGGCAAGATTCTGGTCCTGATAAAGTTGACGTGTCTACCTCTCCAATCCCTGTGGATTCTCCAGGACATAAGGAGTTAATTTCTGAGGAGGTTGAGGAATGGCCTATGCCACCGCCTCCTGAGCCACCAAGGCTGGTAGATGTAGTCAACAAGATAGTAATATTTTAATACCTCCGGATGGTATTGATAAATGAAGATTATTATAAGAGCTCTATTCAAATGGCCAAAAATTAAATAAGCGCTTATATTAATAAATAAATATGGATATTAGTTTAAAATAATAAAAATAGTTATACTTAAATTATTATTCTAACAAGTTTGTTTAATGTTGATGGTAATTATATGTTGTCAGAAGTTTATTTGGAAATAGTTTCTAAAATCATTGTAATAACTTAAGTATGGAAGGTATACAGAATGTGCTTTTATTATTAAAGAAAAGAAAGTAATTTTATCCTAAGATAAAATAACTCATTATTAAAACCTAAGTAAATATAAAAGTGCAAAAGACTTGTAAAAGAGGAATTTTTGTGGTCAAAGCTAAGAGAAATTTAAGCAGTTTATCTATAAAAATTGAAAAGCTTTAATGTCAAACAATATAATAATATAAAGTTGAAGTTTTATTCTTTCTCAAAGTTTCTTAAGTCAGTAGTCTGTTTTACTAAAGGTTTACAAAGTTTTTCTCCTAAATAATCAGTATGCAATAAAAAAGTCTGTTTTATCAGAATAGCTTCTTGTACTTTAACCTTATTGTTCCCATGGAGAAACAGGTCTTATCACTTTTAAAAAGAACACAATGTTCGAACCTGCTTTCTCAAAGTCAAGCCAGCCCATATTCCCCTTCCTGTAAAATAGCCAACAATTATTAAGTTTATATTCAACACTGTCAGCAACAGCCCCAATTATAATTATAATGTTAATAACAAAAGCAATGCAAGTATTAAAGTTACAAATTAATGTATAACCCCTCAGCCCAAATAGAAAATACTAATTTGTTTTTACCTATGCCTTAAACTATACAAAATAAAGAAATTGAGATCATTCTAATCATGCTACTAAAAATCTTAAATGTTTAAAAAATAAGTTTATTCATTGGATGTCTGTTGTATAATCTACTATAGTTATGAAATTGTGTATAATATACTAATTGAAACTCTAATACAATACATTGCATACATAAGTAATTTAATGACTTGTGTGCTACACATAAAGGAGTTCCATTAATTATAGATATATAAATCTCTTGTTTTGAATTTGAACAGTCCTGAAACTGAATGTATTAAGAAAAAGTTTGGTAAGTATTGTTTAGAACTAAAGTAAAACATCATGCAGAAACCTTTGTTAACCTACAAACCAATGCCTTGCTAGTTAACACTTTTCACATTTCAGAAAAAATATTAGAAATTAAAATCGTAAGCACATCAAGGATGTTTTGTAACAAATTAAAAAAGATAAAATGCATTAAAACAGGTGTTGTATTCCTCCCTGGGGGAGCTGGCCACTCTCCCAAGGATTAATGCATAAACCTTAAAATGTACTGCTCAAGGAGTGTTGTGTTCCTTCCTGGGGAGGCTGGCCCCTTCCTCAGGAATTAGCAAAATACTCACAAGTTGGCATCTATAATATCAAATTCATTAATCCTAAACACAGTCAACCAAAACTCTAGTATCAGTTGCTACTTCAACACTTCTCAGCTAAAAGCTAAATATTGGTAGGACTGCTCTACTTATCTGTCATTCTGTAACTTTGTACAATATTAACTTAATCTTTTAATTAGTTATGTTATTTATGTTTCTCACCCTAATTGCCAGTATAAGCTTATTAAACTAAATATACATATTAACATTTATCTTGTATCTATTTAAGACTTTAGCCAAAAATAAAACAAGAATATCAGTGTATCCCCTGATTTAGTAAGCATGTGAATGTATGTATACTTATCATAAAAAATGAACAGTTAAACTTCTATTTATAAATGCTACAAAAAAAAAAAAAAAGGGAAAATGGTGAGGTGCAAGAACAATTATATCAAGCATTATTTTAAGCCAAAGGTCAGAATCATATACATCAGCAGCAGAGCATTGCTGGCAGAAATCAGGCAAAAATACAGAAACAAAAATTAGACAACTAGTCTATAAAAGGCATAAAAGTAATAATAAATGGGAAAAGGCAGAAGTTAAGTTAGGATATAGGATTGAGGTTTTGCTCTTATCATTACAGATAAAGGAAACCAGCTTTGGGCCCTGTCCAGATGTCTGAAACCTAGACATAAACAAGCCAAAGAAGCTGACACAAGAAGCAAAAAAGATGGTAAACTTATAAAAGTCAGAATGTCACTCTAACACAGTTATTCTTTGCTATGCTTACTTCACAACCACAGCAATAAGTAGTGCACTTTCACATAATTATACATATTGGGCTTATATTACTAATTCACCTCTTTTAGAATTGTTCACTTAGGGGGACAAATCCTACCCTGTTTATATTAATTAGTCTTTTCACTTTCCTGGGCCCGTTGATTCTTTCCTTCCTCTAAAACCTGAAGAGGAAGGGAAATTTATTGAAAATTTAACCTTGCCTTTTCTTGAATGACCTACCTGCATAGAATCCATTGATCCATGTATATAGTCCCAAAATCATAGAACAAAGTGATAAATGACATACATGCCATGTTTCATATGAGGTTGTGCTCTATAGAACTGTAAAAAATTGGGCCCTTATAGAGATACTGAAATGTAATGCAAACACAGCCATAAGTTGAAAAATTAGTAATTCAACAAAAACAACTAATGAAAGCTATCATTATTTTTAGAATTTTGGGGACATCCTAAGTATAAATATGTCACTAAATTGGACTCATCAGGGAAGATTTATCCCACAACTATGGAACACTAAACTTAACAAAGCTAAAAATTGTTTTTGGGAACTAGCCCAAGTTTTGATGGCAAGGCAGTAAAACTAATATTACCAGTTTAGAAAGAAAATCCATTTAATTTCTTAAAATATGTGTATGGGATCCCATTGTTTTTATAATTGGAACAGTGAGCATTTATCAAACATGGTTTTTCTGCAGCAATTGCTTCTTTTATACTTGTGTATCAGAATCTGTTTTACAGGAGAATTCTACTGCAGTTCTAATGGGAAAATGGCATTGTGCAATATGGCTTCCAGGTTGCATGAATCGCTGCTGGCAGTCTTCCCCTGAGAGCCAAATCCTTTGCTTCTAAATCATTATTTGAAAAGAACCAGACATTTAGTTGGATTAATTATAGCTGCTGTATTAGGCCTTATAAGTATTATTATCATTGCTGCTGTAGCAGGAACTGCCCTACATGAGAACATCCAAACACAACAATATGTTAAAAATTGGCATCATAATGCTAGTGAGCGAGCTATGGCATAGTCAGGCATATATAGGTGAGCAAACTAATAATAGGATTATTGACTTATAGATGGCTGTTATACAAATGGAAGATCAGATATATAATCTAAATTTAAAACAAGATTTGAAGTGTGATTGAAATGAAAGTGTTTTTTGTATTACTCCTCTCCCATACAATGATTCCCATTATGAATGAAAAAATAAAAATAAAAAATCATTTAATAGGTCACCACACAAATTTATCTATAAGAATTGCAGAA
The DNA here is from genome assembly GCA_026826555.1 of Tolypeutes matacus. Taxonomy (NCBI): domain Eukaryota; kingdom Metazoa; phylum Chordata; class Mammalia; order Cingulata; family Chlamyphoridae; genus Tolypeutes; species Tolypeutes matacus. The sequence goes on from JAKSZT010054586.1 coordinate 898,775, forward strand.
TTGTAAAGGAAAATTTTAAGCATGTCTCAGAATCAATTTACTACACTTCCAGGTAGTAAATTTTGGCAATCAGTGACAGATCAATTGAATAAAATAAACCCCTTACATTGGTGGAAATCAACCTCTGTACTTGCTAACTTCAGTGTGGTGATCATTGGTGCTCTGCTACTCTTAACTGTATTAGGAGGCATTCACAAAGCCCTGTTATCCTGCATTAATAGGGCTGAAAAAACCAGCCATGCCAATAACTTGATTCTGCTTAAAACCCTTGACTCTCAAACCCCTGTCCATGGCAGCTTGGCTGGTGGCCAGAAATGGGCAAAACCTTCAGAAGAAGGCAACCTAAGACAGACACAGTCACCCTAAACAAAAAAACAAAAAAGGGGGAATTGTCAGAGAAGATGCTGAGAGCCAGAGCATAAAGGGTTAAGCATTTAAAAAGCATGCTTGCTGGCAGAGAAACATTAGTGAATGTCTCCAAGGACACTGCATGCTGCAGATATCAGTGGGAGGAGGCAGAGTGGAATGAACTCACCACAAAGATGTTATTGTCTGAATTCCCAAGAAAGATTGTCTGGAAACTCAGAAACAGGTAGCGCTCTTGCGCACCAAGCTGAGAAACTAGTGAAGAATTCCCTACTTTTGTTAAAATGGCGTAAGGAGAACCAAAGCATAAGTACACATGAAAATGATTCCATCATCTGGCATGGGGGAGGATTTACACTGCCTAATCCTTTCAGGGTGGGACATCCCACTCAACCGCATCTGTGGAAACTAGCCTCGGCTTTTCACTCTGTTAGTTCTTGGTGGGGGCACATTTCAAAAATAAGTACTAATTATATTCTTAACTTTACTCATAATAATACGGAATGGGTTAGAGCTTGTGTTCATCTTCCTTATGTTTTATTATTGGGTAATATTACTTGGAATAATAGTAATGGGGCAATAGAATGTCTGAAAAACTGCTCTTTATATACAAGTATTAACAGCTCTATTAGTTTCCCAAATACCTCTAGTCTTTACATCTTAAGCGCAAGAATTGGAGTATGGTTACCTGTACAGATGAATCAAGAATGGCAAAACACCCCAGTTATGGGGATATTGACTTCAATATCTAAAAGATTGTTGAAAAGGGCAAGAAGATTCATAGGAATGTTAATAGCTGTAATTATGGGTATTATAGCTGTAACAGCAACAGCGGCTGCTGAAGGAATAGCTCTTCAACAAGGAGTGCAAACTGCTGACTTCATGCGAACATGGCAACAAAATTCAGAACAGTTATGGGAAACTCAAAGACAAATAGATTCAGAAATACATGAAGAACTAGCAGACTTAAGACAAACTGTTATTCTATTAGGAGATCAGATTCAAGCTATGAAATTACAAATGAAAATAAAATATGACTGGAATCAAATATCTTATTGTATTACTCCTGTGCTTTACAATGCAACTGAGTTTCCTTGGGACTCGGTGAAAAACATCTTTTAAATCATGATGATTTAACTAAAGAAATCTTATGCTTGCAACAGAAGATACTTGAGACATTTGAAAACAATTACAAGCTATGACTGGGGAACAGATTTTAAAAGCATTAATGAACAGGTTAGAACAATTGCATCCTAAACAATGGTTACATGGTTTGTCAGGATCTGTTATGTTCATATGTATAACTGTATTAATATTGTGTTTTTTATATTGTTTAGTCTGCAGAAGATCACGACAACTAAACCAATTAATGCACCATCAATCTGCTACAGCGCACATCATGCTATTTCAATTTAAAAATATGGGGGAAATGAAGGAAGAAACAGATAGCTAAATGAACTTCAGATGAACCCACGAGGCGAGAATGCATGCCTGGAACTTAACGCTGTTCCTGGTCTAGCTAGAATTTGGGAAAAAAACATAATGGGAACTGAAAACAGTTCCCTATCTTTCTAAAAGAATAGGGAGTACAAGTAGAAAGGTCAATGTGCTTGCATGAGAAGAGTCACTGCTTAAAAACCATAATAATAAAGCCTGGCTATTTTTAGATGCTATGATATTGAATAAATAAAAGATAGGGTCACAGCAACCTTGGTGCTGTTCTGCCTGAGTGAGCTGCAGCCCTCTGCTTCAACTACATCAATTTGTCTGACTCTTCCTTTGCACCTCACACTGATAACAACAGTGCATCCCCACGGTCGCGTGAGAGACTCTTTTAAAATTTCATATTATTGACAGATATTTCCTGTTGATTCTGTTTCCCGAGAGAACCCTGACTAATACAGTTGCTTGTGCTTTGGGTATAAAGTTTAAGAAACCACCACTTACCTCAAGATCTTGAAGATGTTTCCCACAATTTCTTCTAGGCATTTTATTGTTGTATCTTTTTTATTTAGGTCTTTGGTCCATTTTGAGATAATTTTGGTATAAGGTGTAAGAGAGGAATCTTCCTTCTTTTGGATATGGATATGCAGTTCTCCCAGCAACATTTGTTGACTACACTGCTCTGACCTAGCTAAGTGGACTTGACAACCCTGTCAAAAACCACTTTGCCATAATTTTGATGATCTATTTCTGAACACTCAATTCTATTCCATTGGTCAACATATCTATCTTTATGCCAGTATCATGTTGTTTTTACCACTGTAGCTAAGCAATATAGTTAAAAGTCAGGAAGTGAGAGTCCTCCAACTTCATCTTTCTTATTTAAAGATAGTTTTGGCTATTTGGGACCTATTACCCTTTCAAACAAATTTGATAACTTGCCTTTCCAATTCTGTAAAATAGGCTTTTGGAAGTTTTATTGGGATTGCATTGAATGTGCAGAAAAATTTTCGTAGATTGACATTTTAATTATATTTAGTCATCCAATCCATCAACATGGAATATCCTTCCATGTGTTTAGGTCATCTTTGGTTTCTTTTAGCAGTGTTCTGTAATTTTCTGAATAAAGGCCCGTTATGTCCTTGATTCAATTTATTTGTAAATATTTTATTCTTTCAGCTCTATTTTAAATGAGATTTTTCCCTTGACATCTCCTCAGATTGCTCATTAGTAGTGCATAGAAATGCACTTGTTCTGGATCTTGGCAGTCACTTTCAGTCTTTTGCCACTGAGTACAATGTTTCCTGTGGGCTTTTCATATATGTGCTTTATCATGTTGAGAAAGTTTCTTTCTATCCCTATTTTTCAGAGAGTTTTCACCAAGAAATGATGTTGGATTTTGTCAAATGACTTTTCTTTATCAACCCAAATGATCATTTGATTTTTCTTCTTCAATTCAGTAATGTGACATATTACATTGATTAAATTTCTTGTGTTAAACCACCCTTGCATACATGGAATAAAACCCACTTACTCATGATATATAATTCTTTTAATGTGCTGTTGGATTTGATTAGCAAGTATTTTGTTGAAGATTTTTGCATTTAATCTATATTCATTAGAGAAATTGGTCTATACTTTGAGTTTTTCATTTTATCTTTACCTGGCTTTGGTATTAGGGTGATATTTGGCTTCACATGATGAGATTTGCAGCATTACCTGCTGTTCAATATTTTGGAAGAGTTTGCACAAGACTGGTATTAATTTTTCTTTAATGATTGATAAAATTCACCTGTGAAGCCTTCTGGACCTATGCTTTTCAACTTTGGGATTATTTTTTAAATTAGAGAAATTGTGAGCTTACAAAACAATCATGCATAAAGTGGAAAATTCACATATATTATATCTCAACCAATACCTTATGTTGTTGTGGAACATTTGTTACACATTATGAAAGAACATGGTCAGACTATTACCACTGACTATGGTCCATAGCATACACTTCATATAGTTTTTTCTACCCTCTATTATCAATACTACATATTTGGGAGGTTTTTGATGACTATTTCAGTCTCCTTACTTATGATTGGTTTGTTGGAGATCTTCTGTTTCTTCCTGGGCCAGTGTAATTTGCATGTGTGCTTCTAAGAATTTGTTCATTTTTGTTTATGTTGTCTAGTTTGTTGAGGTACAGTTATTCATAATGTCCTCTTATGATCTCTTTTACTTCTGTGGGGTTGGTATTAATGTCCCCCTCTCATTTCTGATTTTATTTATTTGTATCTTCTCTCTTCTTTTCTTTGTCAGTCTAGCTAAGTGTTTGTCATTTTTTAAATCTTTTAAAATAACTAACTTTTGCTAAGCTTGTTTTTCTTTATTGTTTTTTGTTTTCAATTTCATTTATTTCTGCTCTAAATGTTGCTATTTCTTTCCTTCTGCTTTCATTGTGATTAGTTTGCTGTTCTTTTTCTAGTTCCTGCAAGTATTCAGTGAGTTCTTTTAGATCTTTCTTCTTTTTTAATGGAAGCCTTGAGGGCTATACATTACTTTCTGAGCACTGCCTTCACTACATCCCATAGGTTTTGATATTTTGTGTTCTTATTCTCATTCATCTGAAGCTATTTACTGAATTCTCTTGCAATTTCTTCTTTGACTCACTGATTGTTTAAGATATTCTTGTTTAACCTCCATATATTTGTGATAATTTTCAGCTTCCTTCTTTTATGGTCATAAATAGTGCTTTGTGAAATATCAAACTTTTTAAATTGGAGACTTGTTTTGTGACACAACAAATGACCTATCCTGGAGAAAGATCCATGAGTGCTTGAGAAGAATATATATCCTGCTCTTTTACAGTACAACATTCTATAATCTGTATTAGTTCATTTATCACATTATTCAAGTTCTCTGTTTCCTTATTGGTCCTTTACCCAGTTGTTCTATCCAAAGAGGAGAGTGTTGTATTGAAGTCTCCAGCTATTATTGTAGAGACATATATTTCTCTCTTCAGTGTTGCAAGGGTGCTTCATGTATTGTAGGGCAACTCTGGTTAGGTGCGTAAATAATTATTATTGTTATTTCTTCTTGGTAAATTTCTCTTTTTATTAACATTTAATATCCTTCTTCACCTCTTAAGCATTTTTGTATTTAAAGTCTATTTTGTCTGATATTACCATTGCTACTCGAGCTCTTTTTTGATTACTGTTTGTGTGGAACATCTTTTTCCAAATTTTTACTTTCAGTCTCTATGTCCTTGTGTGTAAGATGAGTCTCTTGTAGACAAAATATAGATGGTTAATTTTTATTCATTTTACCAGTCTGTGTCTTTTTACTAGGGAGTTTACATTTAATATTATTATTGTAAAGGCATTACTTACTTTGTCCATTATATCTTTTGACTTTGCATTGACATATCTTACAATTACTTGTCTTTTTACCCTTTTTGTTACCCAGTGTTTTTGAACAGTCAAAAACATGAATATTACCTAACATATTCCAAACATCCCCCTCTCTTGGCTTATATGGGTGACTACTTTTTCATGATCAATTTTGGCTTTAGCTTTGCTTCAGTCTGTGCTCCCTATAGATAAGATTTATTAAAATACTTAATCATAAAATTACTCTCATATCCTGAGAACATCCAATCGCAAATTCCTACTCCCTTAAAACTTTGCCAAATCACTAACACAAGCCCAAATCTTGTACTAAGTCATTTCTAACAATTTCTTCCTGAAACAGCCCAAGGGTGCCATAATAAAAGTTCCCCCTCATTACCATAAGTAATAAACATAACTTGCTCAACCACAAGAATGTTCCAGGCAGTCTTTGGCTGAAGGGCATTGTATTAGTCAGCCAAAGGGAAGCTAATGTGGAATACCAGCAATGGGTTGGTCTTTATACAGGGTATATATTTGGGGTAGAAGTCCACAGTTACCAGGCCATAAAGCATAAGTTCCTTTTCTCACCAAAGTCCATTGCCATGTGTAAGAGCAAGACAGCTGCCAATGTTTGCCAGGGTTCAGGCTTTTTGAGTTCCTCTCTTCCAAGGGCTGCATTTCTCTCTGGGCTTAGCACCTCTGTTTCCTCCACAAGGTCAGCTGTAGACTATCAGGCAAATGGCTCACTTCTCTTCTCCTGGGGCCTTCTCTCCAACTTCAGAACTGCAACTCAAAAACTGCTCCCTCTGTCCTTTGCCTTGCCTTTTATATTAATTCCCCCACCCATCAAGGGGTGAGGCTCAATGCCTTACTGACATGGCCCAGTCAACACCCTAATAATAACTTAATCATGCCCAGATTAACAGATCAGTTTATAAGCATGATCCAATTATATTTTTGGAATTCATAATTACATCAAATTGCCAAGGTCTACAGGCATTGACAGTTGTTCTTATATTAGTTGACATTACAGGGCCACTGTAAATGCAGAAGTCATAGAAGATGGCTGGAAAACAGATATAATGTCAGTGCAGGTTTTCTGAATAAATTCCCTCACATTGCTGATTTTCTTGCCATCTTCCTTTTTCTCCTAAAAGCTGATTAAATTTTTTGAGTGAGAATTCTTTGTAGATAACATCTCTCTCACTTAATTCTGACCATCCTGCTGCTTTAAGGTTCCTCTACTCTGCTATCAATGAGTAGCATCTGCTGACATGACCATGAGGTTCGGATCTCGGCCCTGCAGTACTGCAAACTGGCATCACATCAACCCCCATGCACCCCAAGTTCCACCACCATGGTACTTAAGCAGATTTTAACCTCAGCATTACTCACTGGAATCCAGGTAGCTGAATTATCCAATCAACAGCTATAGTTGGTGCTTCCTCTCTTCTGTTTTTGGGAAAGAGAGCTTCAACTTCCAGCCTGAAAATGGGTCTGTTGGTGACCTTCCTCACCAGTAGAGATTGAGCAACCACCCTTGCAAAATGGAGGTATCAACTCAGGAATCTTCACAGCATATGGTCAGTCTCCCCTTCTGTTCTTCCCTGGATGGTGCACTATGTTCTTCTTAATCATTTCTTTATTTTCTTTATTTTTCTTATTATGGGTAAAAATCAAATTTTTCACAATACAAAACCAATATTTGTAAAATGATATATAGATATATATGCATATATGTGCATTTGTTTACATAAATGTTATTTTTTTCATATATATTTTAAAAGATGCTTAGATATCTTTTTAACACTCTCACTCAGAAACTGCCAGTTCCCAATGGTTGTGTTCTTCCTTGCTACATTGAGTAATAAAGCTACCTTGTTCAGAAATATGTTCCTAATGGCATTTGGCTAAAGAGCATTGGCAATTTCTTACTTAAAAGACTGGTGAACAGGATCAATAGCATGCACAGATACATGAGAAATATTTTTCAGATAGACAGATACTACAAAGGTATATCCAACAAAATGCTAGTAGTAAGATTTTTAAATGAACACAAACACAATATCATAACAAAGAATTTCTTCAAAAGGTCCATCAGTAAGGTCCGTACAGCTGAGGAAAATATTAGCGAACTTGAAGACAAGCAAAACAGAATTAAGAAACATAAAGGAAGTTAAAGAAAAATCTAGAGTGGGAATAATTATCCAAGATTTATGGGACAATATCAAACAATTTACTATAAATGTAGTAAGAGTTCTACAACAATAATAGAGATGGAATGGATCAGAAAAAATATGTAAGGCCAAGACTTTTCCAAAATTATGTAAAGACTTCAAATCAGGGGGCCACAAATATCAGTGAAACCTCAGGAAGGATAAACACAAAAATCAAATCTACCAACCATAAAATAGATCTGGATTCATCAGACTTACTGCTTAAAAACAAAGGTAAGTACACAATTATGAAGGGATTCAGAGGAAAGCACATATCACATACACATGAAAAATACAATAATGACACTTGCCATCTATAATGATACAAAAAGATGATAATGGAATGGTATATTTAAAATATTGAAAGATAAAACTCATTTCTGGTTTCAATACCCACTGAAAACAACTTTCCAATATACAAACAAAATAAATACATTTTAGGAAGATGAATACAGATGCATACAGAGAAATAATTATTTTTCCATCAGACTTATGCTTTAAAAATTATCCAGACAGGAATATGATGACAGGACACTAAACATAGACACAAATGACACTGAAAATGTAAAAATGAAGGTAGATATATCAAATACTCGGTTTTAAAATTTTAATTGCTTGAAGCAAAAGTAGGTTGATGAATTGTTGGTTTTAAGTCATATATGAAAGTAAATTTATGACAAAAATAAAATTTGAGAGAAGAATTGAGTTTCTACTACTTTACAGTTCTAAGGTTATAGGTTAGGTGGTATGTCATTTTAGGTAGGCTAAGCTAAAGTAAACATGCATATAATAATCCCTAGTACAACCACTAAAACAGAGAAAAAACTTATAAACATAAGGATTTAAGGTAAGGATATCAGTAAATTCACCCATTAATATTAAGCATATTGTAAGAAAATGTTATAAACAACTTTTAGTTGTTGCATTTGTTAATTTATACTAAACATACAATTGCTTGTATGCTCATAGCAAAAGAAATGGGTAATCTCTTTAGCCCTAAGTCTTTTTTAAAATTTGAGTGTTTCTTTAAATCTTTACTGATGTCAAAAAATCTGAAATTGTTTTCCAAATGTAAAAATCTCACCTTTCCCTCAGACTGGAATGTGGAAAGTTTGCTATGTGAAACCTATTCAACCCTGCAGAAGAAGATAACATTTTGCAAGAGAGCAGAGTAACAACATTAAAGAAACATGGTTCCCAGAATTACCTCAAGGAAAGAGCCACCCACAAAAGTGAAGTCAATGAAATTCTACACTGTTAAAACCAATGATAGGGGACTAGATATGGCTCAAGTGGTTAAGCACCTACTTCCCATATGGAAGGTCCTGGGTTCAGTCCCTGGTACCTTAAAAACAAGCAAACAAATGAAAAAACAAACACAGGGGAGCCAACGTGGCTCAGTGGTTGAGTACTGGCTTCCCACACTTGATGTCCCTGGTTCAATCCCCAGGATCAGTACCTAAAAAAAAAAAAAAAAAAGGATAATATCTGCCCTTCTGCTGAACCACTTTGTTTCTGAGGCCCTTTCTTACACTAACCAACCTGTACTTAATACAAGTTTTATCCTCAACCAAATCACATTACTTGATACATGACTCTTTCCATTACAGAGTTCTTTCTTTCTGAAAGTAGGCTATACATGTATGTTTGAGAACATTTAGCAGCTATCTCCAAAAATATACTGTCTTCTACTGGTTGCTATAGTGAAGGCTGCCAAAAACACACACTTTTCAGACCTGTATTTTTATTTTAAAAGATGCTTATATTACATAAATGTTACACAATAATTACAGGGATTTCCATGTTCCCCACCTCCCACACCTCCCACAACCTCCCACATAAACAACTTTCATTAGCGTGGTACATCACCTGCAATGGATATACACATCCTGGGGCTTTCCAACTAAGCAAGGACCATAGTTCACACTGTAGGTCACACTCTCTCCCACACAGGTCTGCATTTATATGTTGATGTAAAATGTCCTATATCTGTCATTGTATTGTCACTCAGGATAATTCCCAAGTCTGGAAAAAGCCCCTGTATTATAGCTGCTTTTCCCTTTCCCTGCCCCAAAAGTATCCAGTGGCCACTGGCTCCACCTCAAAGTTGTAATTTCTTCCATTGCTTGAATCACAATATGTCTACAACAGAATAGCAGTAAGTCCACTCTAGTCCATAGCTCTTCCCCCAATCCTGTGGAGTCTGGGATGGTGATGTCCACTCCACCTCCAAGTGAGCGGGGGCTTATATCCCATGGATAAGATGAATGAATGCTCTTAATCTTAATACATTCTTATGGTTGTGAACTCATTGTAAAAACAACATTTGATAAGGTTATTTTTAGTTAAGGTGTGGCTTACTGGAGGCTTATAAAGATGACCTGGAATTCAGAGAGGCCAGACAGCATAGAATATCACCATGTGGTGGAGGCAGAAATACAAGCCAAAGAATCCCAAAGATTGCTGGCAGTCAGTACTAGAATGCTACACCCTCCAGGGAGAAAGCAGAGCCTCATCAACACCTTGATTTTGGATTTCTAGCTCATGGACTATATAAAAGTAGTGGCAGGCCATGTTTTGCCCAAGATTCATAGCTGACCAATCCCTGCAGTTGAATATATGCTATACCCAATTTCTCTTTTAATTTGGAGTGTCTCATATATCTTTGCTAACATCTTTATCTCTAAACATCCAATAACCATAGGAAAAGTTGTTCAGTCTCACTATTAACCAATGTAAAAAAAAAAAGTTGTTTTTACCTATAAGACAAGTGAAAATTAAAAAGGTCAATAAAACTCACTGTTGGTGAGGGGATGGGGAAATGGTCATCCTCATGAACCATCATTGACGGTGGTGTAAAGTGTTATATCCTTTCTGGAGAACAATTTGACAATACAAATAAAAACTGAAGAAACTAAAGATCTATGATTCAGTAATTCTCCTTTTATTGACTTTCGGTTATTTAAATAAATTATTGTGTATGTATTCAGTGCTTCCATTCAAAATGATAATTTAGAGGACTTTCACTTAAAGATGTTAGAATTGTTACTATTCCACTTTCCTCTGAGACTAATTTAAAATTTCCACTTATGATGAAACTAGCAATCAACCACAACTTCAAATCACATCAAGAGCTACGAAATACAGTAAAAGTCACACAAAATTGAGAAAAAAACAAAGCAGACAAACATTTCTGTAGCTCTTGGAACAAGATCCTCTGAAGTTAGCACACACCCTGATGCAAACCAGGGGTTTTCCCTTCAATGACAAGTTCTGTAAGTGCAAACAAGTCAATGAATCCTGTTTGATACCAGGTAGTGGCAGGGGAGGTGGAGGTAAACAAGAAAAAGTACATATATTGCATTTTTTGAAAGAAAAAAAAAAGCCCAGCAGCTAACTCAGGATACAGACATAATCCCAGGGTAGAATGTTAGTAAGAACAACTAACATAATCCAAGCTTCTCTAATTCAAGCCATCATACCATCCTCATTATTTTTCTGGAAAATGCTAACTCAGAAAAAATAATGCCCCCATTTAAGATGAGAAATAATCAGAAAGAAATCAGCATAGGACAAATTCAAGATACTATAAGAAAAATAAACTAAAGAATAGGCAAAATATATATACCATGAAACAAAGAAAAATATTCAACAAACATTCCTCCATAAATCAAGCAAATGGATGAACAAAACAGTTCAAAGAAGAGATATAAGGCTACAAGGAAAGATGATGTAACAACTAAAAGAAATGACTCAGGAAATAAGTGGAAGAGAAATATAAAAGTAAAATGTAAAATAAACACTGCTGAAAACAGGTCAGGGACATGAAAGACAGGTTTGAAAAATATTAAACAAAATAAAATGGAATTGTGAATATTTTCGCTGTCCTGATTTTGTGATAATCAGGGTAAGCTAAACATTCACTATATTAGAAACCATGCATGTCTCCCCAGACCTAGTTTTTCTCCCTAAGTCTAGTTTTTGGAATGCTGGTGATAAACTAAGCCAGATTTATTGAATGACCATCCTGTAGGGGGAAAAAAACTGTAACTTTGGGTATCTTTGGTCAAACTGAAGTATAGCAGGGGGACGGATGTGTCTCAGGTGGTTGGGCATCTGTCTCACATATGGAAGGACCTGGATTCAATCCACAGGACCTCCAGTAAAAATTTTAAAAAAGAAAAATATAGAAGGCATGTGGGCCACCAAGCCCTGCAAGCCACGCAGCAAGATGATGACCTAACAGGAGAGTGACACAAGGGACAGCCAAGATGAGACACACCAAAAAACCAGGAACTAAGGTGATGCAGGTGGCAGGATGCCTCTCTCCCACATAGGAGGTTCTGAGGATCAATTCACAGTGAAGACAGGAGGAGAAAGATAAGGAGAGAGGGCAGGAAACGGACACAGAGCTGCCCAGCGAATGGACACAGAAACAGCAAAAATGGGTGGGGGGCGTAAAAATGGATAAAAGTAAATAAGTAAATAAATAAATAAATCCTTGAAAAAATGTATAGGGGAGGAAGATACGGACTATAGTTGGTAGTAATACTTTGACGATGCTCTTTCATGATTTGTTAACAAACGTTTTACAACAATGCAGGGTGTTTGTGGGGGGCTGATGTGTGGGAGCCCTGTATGATGTTATGCATGTTTGTTTTGTAAGTTCACTATGTTTCCGGAACACTTAGAGCTTATGTATTTTCATGTATGAATGATATAATTCAATATATTGTTTTAAAAATAAATAAAATAACATAAAATAAAATAAAATGGAAAAGAACTGAAAGATTAAAGTATTAGTGAAAAATGTCAGATATGGAAAAGAGATCCAAAATGTATAATTGGTGTCTCTGAAGAAAAGAATAGAAGAAATGGGTCATTTTTTAAAACTGAAAGGGGAACTCTGTATTTTATGCATGATTTTTCTTAATCCTACTTTTCTAATGAAAAGCAAAAAATACCTGAAGAAATTTTCCTAAAATAAGTAAGATTTGAATCTTCAGAAAATCATTACCAAGGCACAAAAAATTAGCTTATGGCCATAATTTTTATTCAAACACATCTGAAGAAAGTATCAAGAAAGATGAATAAGAGAGATGGAAAATATGAATGAAAGTTTAAATAATATAGAGGATAGAGTGATAAATCTAACACAAACAAATCAGGAACAGGGAGAGAGAGAAAATAGGAAATTCTATAACTGAGTGTTGTCCAGACACCAATATTCAGTTTCATAGAGCCCAACAAATTCCAAGTAGAATAAACATACATGTGCATGTGTGCACACACACACACACACACACAATATTTAGTGAAACTACAGAATGCCAAAGACAGAGAAGATCATAATGGTAGCCAGAAGTAGAATGCTTAACCACTTTACCACTTGCATTACCATTACTAAGAAGACCAACTACCCTGGCATGGAGAAGTATGTGGAAAAGCTCCTAAGCATCACATATTTAAGAAAGAAAAACAATTAGTCTAAGAATGGGTTTCTTGATAGCAAGAAATTTAAGCAGAAAACAATGGTATAGTATCTTCAATGTACTATTGTGGCAGTTTGAGAATATTTATGAATTCCAAAAGGAGAAATTATGTCTGTAAACTGGTCTGTTCCTCTGGGTGTGATATCCTTTGATTGTATTATTCAAAGGTTTTATGTTTACTTGATTAAATCAAAATTATGGCTTTGATTTGACCAAGTCAGTAGGGGTTGACTCAGGGTTGAATCTTCTCCCCCTTGGTGGGCTGATATAAATGGGTGCTCACTCAAGAGACAGAAGAAGATACACATGGGAAAAGAAAAGCTCCATACATACTGGAGTAGAGTACTTTGTCAGCTTTGAGCCTACAGCCTGGGAAGAGAGAGAGGCCATTCACCTGATAATTTACAGCTGACCTTGTGAAGAGACCAGAGCAGCTGAACCCTATGCCAGTCTAAAGCTGAAATAGGAAGAAGATAGGTCCATGGAGTCTTAAGACCAAGAAGGAAGGCTGAACCCTCGCAAACTGGCAACAGACTTTGGTGTAAAAGTATCTTTTGTGGTACCTTGAGTTGGACTCTTTAGGTCCTTGTAATTGTAAGCTTTTACCCCAAATAAATGTCCTTTATAAAAGCCAACAGATTTCTGGTATTTTGCATCAGCACGCCTTTGGCTTACTAACACAACTATGGAAAAATAAAACCTACAATTCCATACCTGGTAAAAATATATATATTTCAAAAATAAAAGCAAAATAGACACTTTCAGGCAAACAAAAAATCAAGTCTCATATAAAGAGAATTCTTTTTTTGTTTTTTGTTTTTTATAAAGGGTATTTATTTGAGGTAGAAGCTTACAGTTCCCACACCATAAAGCATAAATTACTTCCCTCACCAAAATCTATTGCCATGTGTTGGAGCATGATGGCTCCTGACATTTGCCAGGGTTCAGGCTTCCTGGGTTCCTCTTTCCCAGGGCTCATTTCTCTCTGGGCTCAGCTGCTCTGCTTGCACCACTGATTGTTCCACAAGACCAGCTGTAGACTATCATGTGAAAAGCTCTGTCTCTCTGCCTCAGGCCTTTACCTCTGTTTAATGGAGACTCCTCTCCTTCCTCATGTATCTGTTTCTCTGTGTGTTTACTTCCCGGGTTCCAGGATCAAAACTCCCAAGAGAATTCTAAAGGCATTCCAGAAGAAGAAATCTGATACCAGATGGGAGATCTACAATTCAAGAAAGAACTATGAGCAGAGAAAATAATTAATATATACATAAATCTAAACAAGCAGTAACTGTTGCCCACTATTTCTTGTGGATTAAAAATGAGATAGAACTAAAATACACAATAATAGCATGAAAGTCAGGAGGGGTGATCAGAATTAAAGTGCCTTAAAAGCCTTATATTTTCTGAAAGAAGATAAATTGGTTAAATTTACATTTTGATATACCAAATGTGCATCTTAATATTTCTAGAGTAACCACTAAAAGAACAAAGAAATGAAATGTATAGAATCTAACCTAATAGGAGAAAAATGAAATATACCTATGGAATCAGTCTAAGAAATGATACATAGAAAAGGGAGAACAAAAAGCAAGCACAAAATAAGGTGAAAGAAATAAATAGAAACACACTAATAATACAATCAGTATTGTAGGCTTGAAGTCTCTAATAAGACAATGACAGACTGGAAAAAAATCTAGTTATATCCTATTTAATAAACACAAATCCTAAAACATAAGGATACAGTCGGGATGCAAGTAAAGGATGGGGAAAGGCGTATCAGGCAACTATTAAGCAAAATAAAAATACTATATATATATTTATATCACAAAAATATAGATATTAAGGCAGAAGTATCCACTAGATATAGAGGCCACTATATAAGGCTTAATGGTTCAACTCACCAGGAAAATAAGGCAGAACATTTCTAAACTTGCATGCACCTAATAACGTAGCTTCAAACAATGCAATGCAAAAACTGAGAGAATTATAAGGAAAAACAAATTAATCTAGTATGACGATGGGACATTTTAACAAACTTTTTTCAAATAATAAGGCCAAAAACAACAAAAATCACTCAGTAAGGATATAGAAGGTTTTAAAAACCCAGTGAAGAGGTTTTGCCTAGCAGATACGTACAGAACATAATACTCAATAAGTGAAGAATGTACATATATTTAAACACACATGGCACAGTTTGAAAATCAACCACCTACTGGGTCCTAGGGCAAGTTTCAACAAATTTCAAATGATATATCTCATACAACACAAAGTCTATGACCACAATACAAATAAGTTAGAAATAAAAAAAAAAAAAAATAGTGAAACCCTTCAAACTTGGAAATTAAGAAACAGGCCTAAATAACTCATGAATCAAAGAAAGAAATCATAATGGAAAATTTGAAATACTAAGAACTAAATGCTAAGACACTAGATATTAAAATTTGTAAGAAGCATCTAAAGAGGTACTTAGAGGTAAACGCATAGCCTTAAATGCTTATCTTAGAAAATAATAGAAACATCATCAAAATTAAGCATGTAAATTAACAAATTAGAAAGAGTAAAAGTTTAAAAATCCAAAGAAAGCAGAAAGGAAGAATAAAAATTAGACTGAAATTAACAAAATAGAAAACAAACATATAGTAGAAAATATCAAAAGAGCTAAATATTAATGACCTAAAAAGATACCAATACAGGGAGCAGATGTAGCTCAAGTGGTTAAGCACTTGCTCCCCATATATGAGGTACTGGGTTCAATTCCTGGCACCCCCTAAAGAAAAAAAAAGAGATATCAATTCTTCCTTCATTTGTCTTTACATTTAATATAACTCCAACCAAAATCTCAACAGTTTTTTTTTTTTCCTACATTTTAGTGGAACTTGACAAGATGCTTAAAAATTTTAAATAGAAGAATAAAAGGTCAAGAATAGCCAGGATCATCTGGGGGGGGGAATGAAATAGGGCTTTGTCCTACCAAATACCAGAAACAATAGTAAAGCTTTATTATTAAGGCAGGGTAGTACTCACAAATAGGCAACTTTACAGGTAACATAATAAAGATCACAGAAACAAGACCAAATACATATAGCATTTTGATGATAACAGATGGTATGTCAAATCAGTTGGAAAAATTGAGTTAGAAAAAAATGGGCTAAAGAAGAATAACAACAGCAACAACAACAAAAATAGACTATATGGGGAAAAATCAAATTAGATGTCTTGTCTCACACCACATACAAAGCAAACAAAAACAAAAACAGATTTTAAAAAACATACAAACAAAACAAAGCAAAACAAAACCTCCACAGTAAGGACTTCAATGAGAGAAGTAAAACTTTAAAAAATAGTTAAATAGTTTTCTGACCTTGAGGTAGGGAAAGATTTATAAACAAGACATATAAAGCAAAGCATAATATATGTTTGAAAATTGAACTGTATTAAAATTAAGCATTTGTTTATTAAATCCCACCTTGAAGAAAATAAAAAGACAAGTTGCATTGTGTGAGATATTTGCAAAGCTTTTGGGTACTTACCATTAAAAAATGATCACCAGTAATGCCTTCCTTGCTTGTACAGACATGCCACTCAAAAAGTGGAGTCTATTTCCCCTCCTCTTGAACCTGGGCTTGCCTCTGTGGCTACATTTGAACAACTGGTGAAGTGGAAGCAATGATGCTACTTCAAGGCTTACTTAGCTCTTAGGAGGCCTGACAGCATCCACTTGACCTCTTGCATTACCATTACTAAGAAGACTGACTACCCTAATGTGGCAAAGGATAAGGAAAATCTCCTAAGCACCAGATACATGTGAAGCCTCATTCCTCTAGGATCTCTCACAAGCCAACATCAGCTGGTCCCACCGGGCTCCTATAGCTTCCCAGCCCCTCCCCACCGAAGCTCCATCCTCGCAGCACTTACCCAAACTGCTATAGCCATTTGGTCGACTCGGTCCCTCCTCGGGCCCCTAGATCGGGCGGTGGCTGTGGCTAAGCAGCAAGGGGAAGGTCCACACACACCTGAAAGCCCCAAGCAAGGGCAAGACTCCAACACCATCCTCGCCTTAAATGCTAGACCAACCCCAACTCGCAACAGGCTCCCAAGTGCCCCACCAGGCAGACCCGGGATGAGGTGGAGAAGTGGGCTGGTCCCTGGTGCAAAGGATGCTGGGGTGATGGGGAGACATGGGCCAGAAGCTGGTGTAAAGGATGCTGGGGTGAGGGGAAGATGTGGGCCAGATGCTGGTGCAATGGATGCTGGGGGAGGGGGTCAGGGAACAAGGACAGACACATGGGTGAGAAGGTGGCTGTCTTCCTCCAAGATTTCCACCCAGTGACTCCACATCCCCTTTGAGAAATGAGGAAACATAGTGTGGCCAAGAAGTGTGCACTAAGGCACACTTGCTGAGGTTAAAGACCTCTGTCTAACCTGTCTACTACTTGCATGTCTACCCTGGGTGTGGATGAAGGCTAGAAGAAAAAATAACTGCAGAACAGGCAAAGTTCTGGGTCTTTAAAAGAGGTGACTTACATTTTAAGATTTTCACACCCTGTGGCCAAGAACTGTATTACAAAGCTCCAATTATTAGTGAAGGATTATATATGGGAATGAAATATGTTGGGTCAAAAAAGTGAAAATTCTAAGAAAAATTAAATACATGTGCATATATATGTATGGTCATATATATTATGTGAAAATGACCTATTTCTTTTTAAATGTCTTATGAGAAATTTAATGAGGGAATGTCATATAGTTCACTGAACTATTTATTCAGCATTTAAAATGTGCTGAGCTAGGTGCACAAAGCAGATGGGTTCCTTTCTTCATATTTATTGGTGTGGCACAGAAGGAAAACAATGTAGGGATTTATTGGGGACTGCTATATCTAAAACTGTGTTAAAGAAGAATAAACATCCCATTTTTAATATTAATAAGCATAAATATATAACCATATCACAATAGAATTTGAGTATGGACTTCATTCTTTGGGAAGCTGTTTGCCAAGAGGATTTAGTTGTCTTGGGTGGGGAAAGAGATAATTACTTTAAAATGAAAATCATTTTGGCAATAATGGTACCTTATGTGCCAATAACCATCCCAGTTTGAATAAAATTAGCCAAAATTTTGAATAATTCAAACTATCAGTTAACAAGCTGTCTAAAAAAAAAATAAGATAAAGATATTATTGACAGCTGCCCTGAAACCAGCTCCTCTTCCAGCCTTTCCTGTTTCATCAAGTAGCATCTCTTTCCAGACAATTGTTTAAACCAAAAAACATGACAATCATCCTTGACACTTCCCTCTCCTTTACTGACTGCCCTAAATCAATCAGTACCAGGTCCTGTGGAATTCACCAACAAATCATATGTTTAGTCCCTCATTTTGCTCCATAGCAAATGATTCTGCTATAGGAAGAGCAATGATCTTCAAACAGTAGAGTGAGGAGATGTTTAGGGATGTGAAGGTGCTACTGTTCATTTTATGGGAATCTGATTTGAGATCCTGAGTCATATATATATCTTTTCCTAACATCATGAAGAAGGTTAGATTGCCTTTCTAACCCCTCTTTCAAAATCTCCCTTCACTCACTTTACAAGAGAAAAACAAGTCCTCACTCATCTTGAACCTACTATGGCACTTTGCCCAGGCCTGCAGGGATACCAAATTAAGAACCAGTGGGAAAAAGAAAAACAAGGAGGCAGCAAGATATCTCTTTTAATGATTAATTAAAACATCATCAGGCTTGCCAGTTTTTCTCAGTTTTTCCATACTTCTGTTAAGAGTGAAGGGTGGTATGAGAAGTGGCAGTTGTTGCGATGTCCTGAAATCAGGTATATTTATTGTACAATGTGGGCACTGGGACTGATGAGGACTTTCTTTTAATGGGCTCATCTTCCATACCCTGACTACTGTCAAAGAAGTCATTGCTCTTAATGGAGAGTATAGAGAATGTAAAACATACAGAACAAGAAATTTTGATAGCTTAATATTTTTTAAAGTATTAAAATGTAAGCAATATTTTTCAGATGCTCATAATATTCATTCCTACATTTCATCCTAAAAATGTATATTTTAACTACATGTTAAATTGCATTATTAAAATTTAAATAAGGCATGGCATATAGGCTGATTCTTATTTGTGTAACATAAAAAATGAATAAATTTTATCTACAGTATTTTAATCTTGACTTGATTGGTTTTCTAAAATGGATTCATAATTTCTTTTCCAGTGATTTCAGTAATACTTTTGAAATGTGTATTAATGAATTTATTTGGATCGAAAAATGAAGTCAGGTTTTATGACCAAATTAGGTTACTCTAATTTGGCTAATTGATTTGATAATGCTACTTATATGGCAGACATTTAATCAGAAATTAAATGAGATAAATTCACTGATTCATGGTTTTGACAATGATATTGTTGAAAGGGAGCAGAAGTGGTTCAAGCGGTTGAGTGCCCACCTCCCACATAAGAGGTCCCAGGTTTAGTTCCCAGTGCCTCCTGAAAAGAAACAAAAACAAGTGAAGAAACCAACTCAGGGAAGCTAATGTGGCTCAGTGGTTGAGCTCCAGCTTCCCACATACCAGGTCCCAGGTTCAACCCTGGGAACCTGGAAAAAAATTGCTGAAAGACATGAAAATATTAAGTCTTAAAAACTATATTGGTAAAGGTGTAATAAAATTGTTACAAGTATTTCTATTTTCCTAACCCTTTCTGATCAGATTATATTAAATGAAATGTCTTTTAGTGGGGAAAAAACTATAATTAAGTTATTTGATAAAAGTTTTCGTGACCTTTTTTGGGGAACACATTTTCTGAAATTGAGAAAGTGGTTGTTTCTAATAACTAGTAACCAGTACCACTCTTAGACACTCCCCTCGCCTTCCTCTGACCATGATCCTCTCTGGGACCAAGCCTGTGCCCCTTTCTTCTAGAGAATGCCCCAGGTATGGGGGACCTAGGAATTCCAACAGGCAGCTGGTGTAGGGTTGGGAAAAGCAGGGGACAGGGCATAGGTGTGAACCATGGGTGGTGGTTAGAAGTTCTCCAGATGTGGAGAGCTAAAGGTGGAGTCTTTGTTTGCCTGAGCTTCTGTCACAAATACCACACAATCCAAAATCAAGATATTGGCCAGGCTTGCTTTCTCTCTGAAGATGTGTTGGCTGTTAGCAATGTTTGGGTTCCTTGGCTCTCCTTTATTTCTTCTGTGACTTCCTGATTCTCTTTATAAAGCCTCCAGTATTCCAGATTAAGTCCCATCCTGCTTCAACTGGCTATACCTTAACTAGAAATTACATCTTGAGTGACTTCCAGGAAAATGGAAGATTAGAAACAGGGAGAGATCACTTCTCTCTGGAAAAACAGCTGGAGGACAGGGGGAGATTGTCTGGAAGCTTGTTCTGGGGCTCAGAACACCAGGGGAAGATGAGACACCACCCAGAAGAGAAAGGGGTGAAGGAAAGAAGTCTCAGCTGGCTGAACAATCCCATGAGTAAACCTGCAAAAGCAGCAGTTAGCCCCTCCCACACTTATGGAGCAAACAGCAGTCTGAAGACTGCAGTAGATGCAGACTGAAGGGATTGCAGGGCTCCTCTTTCCCAAGAAAGGGGAGATGGAGGGACACAGCCTACAGATAATTCAGATTTTTGCCGGTGAACTTGGTCTGCTGATTTGGAGGGGTCGCACACTTCCAGGCCTGGTGGGGCCAGGGCATTGTTTCCCTGAGAGCCAGCAGGGAGCTAAAGATAATTTTCCTTCATGTTAATAAATACCCTCCCTACTGCCCCAAGCTGGTTGCTGAAGAGGCAGTGGGTGGGAGGGTGTAGGCAGGTCAAGGCTGGAGAACAGTTTCTGAGACAGGATGTGAGGCTTGGCCAGCTCTGAGTTGGTTTGGCACTGCCCACCCACCTGAGGATTTACACTGAATGCATTCCCACTAGCACCTGGGCTCTGAGCTGAGAGGTCTGGCAAAGAACACCATCGCTGTCCTGACCAGAAAAGTGCATGAAAAAGGAAAAATAAATAAACAGAACAGGCAAGCAGGTGCTTTTACTGCCACTCTCTCCAAGGCCCTTGGAAATTGGCCTGCACCCTATTACTGGGTCCTTAGCCCTTTCTTGAGCAGTTAAACAGGGGCAATCCTAAATATCTAGAACAAGTTGAACCAAGAGTCAAAGAACAGTGGTAGCACACAGTGACTTAATAAATCCCTAGGCAAGGGAGACAAACTGAACATCAGAGTAAACTCAGCATCAGAATCAGATGCCTAAACATGACAAGCCATACAATGAAAGAGGAAGATATGACTTAGGCAAAGGAACAAATTAGAGCTCCACATGAGACACAGGACTTGAAGCAGCTAATCAATGAAGTTCATACGAATCTCCTAAATCAAATCATGGAGTTGAAGGAAAACAAGACTGAACAAATCAAAGACATTAAGAAAACACTGATTGAGCATCCCCCAAAAATGAAATCATGGATAGAAAAATTATATCTTATGTGAATTAAAAACAAAATAAGTGAGATTAAAAATACAATAGAGACAGGCTGTCATGGGGACCTGCTTTGGGACAAAGCAAACAAAGACACTGCTTACCAACTCCCAGAAGAGTGAGGATCAGAGACACAAAGAAGCCAAAACAAGTAGTCATGAGTTATAAAACCTCCCAGCTGCCAGACAGGGCTCTGCTCCCCAACCCATGAGATATTAAGTAAGGGTAAAACTCCTGGTGAATTGTACCTAACTGAAAGTAGAGCAGATATCTACCTCCACAGGAAGGTGCTCTGAGTCATCTAGGAGGATACTGGACAGATAGGGAAGCCAGGAATAATTGGGGGTTGCTTAACTCAGTGGCTGGAAGGGGCACACATACCCAGCCTTCAGGGTGGACAGACTAGGTGGACACTGTAGCCCCCTTCTCCAAATGGGACTGTGGTGGCAGATTCCCTGTGAGGAAGAGAGATCTGGGAGGTTGGAGAGTGAATTCCTTGTGGCAAGTTTAGCCAGCTGGGCCCCCTTGAATATCAGAAGGGTCCCTGACTCAACAGTGAGGGGAGGGGGAATGCCTCAGGCAGGTGGTCATTCCCAGCCACCTAGGTAAAGAGAGAAATAACATCAGAGAGGAGGCAGAGACAGGTGGAGATCAGCACCACTCCAGATGACTGAAGGGGATCTAACCTGCCTGAGGGAAAAAGGGAGGAGAACTTTCTGAAAGGCTAATCAAGCCAAGGAGGAAGAATACCTCAGTGAAAGAATTCCTTCCTAGCATATATGAGGTCCCTGGTTCAATTCCTGGCTCTTCCATGAGAAGTGAATCACCAGCTTATCAGGCATCCAACTGAAACTTTATGACAGGGACATACATTTTCTTTGTAATATCTTTTCTTGGATCTCTTATTTTTTCAACAACAAAAAAAAGTCCCTTTTCTTTTAATTCCCTTACTTTACTCACCAAAACCCAGTTCATCTGCAGAGGGCAGGCTGCAGCATGAGTGACTGAAGAACATCAGCAGTCTAAGAAGATCCTGAGGGGTCTAAGAGAGAAGGCTGTTTTTCCATGTTTATTTTCTCTTCTGTCTCCTTTTTTAAATAAATCAATTGCTACTTTCTTGTTTCTTGTTTATTTTGTATGCCCTCCCTTTGTTTCTTCACTTGTTTTTCTTTTTTTTTTTTTTTTTCATTTTTCTTTTGGTTACTGTATTCTACCCATGCTATTTCTTTTTACTCCTTCATCTTTTTATCTTTTGTTTTCCATTTTTGTTCTTTCACTCCACCTCGTAGTTGGTCTCCAATTTTTCTCATTTGTATTTCTCCCTCTCCTTTTTCTGTTTACTTTCACTTTTTTTTCTTTCTCTCTTTTCCCCTTTTCTCACTATTTCAGCCTTTTAACTCATTCTATATATTTTTTCTCTACTCCGTTTCTTGTTTCTATTCCACTTTCCTAATCTTATTCCTCTCTGCCTCTTACTCCTGTTAATTTTTCCTAGGTCTTGTACGGTTGCTCTCCTATCTTTTACTATTATCATTACTATTATTCTTTTTGTCTTCCTATCTCTTTCCATTTCTAGAGTCCTAATTTCTTTTTCTTTCAAAGGAACATAGATCTCTCTGGCAAAAAAAAAAAAGGGGGGGCTGAGTGGGGGCAAGACCCTGCCTGAGTGAGCTGTTTTGGGAATGCACAGAGTAGAAGACTTCAGGACATTGATCTGGAGGGAGCTGGACAAGGAGATAAATTCCTCAAGGTGTTGCTGGCTTGATTCTTGGTTGCTGTGTTTCCTCTTCCTTGAATTCCCCTTTTCTGTGTATACGGATTTTACCTACCAATGCTACATCTTTTCCTTCCTTCATCTTTCTATCTTCTGCTTCCTGTTGTTCTACTTATATTCCACTTCTTCTTGTTTATTCCTCAATTTTCCTGATTTTTATTTCTATCTCACCTATCCTGGTTTCTTTCTTTAATTAATTTTTTTTTCTTTTTGTCTTTTCTTTTCTCTTTCCCTCTCTCATCATTCTGGCCTTTTAATTCATTCTATATATTTTTCTCTATTTGGTTTCCCATTTCATTGTTAGTACACCATTTTTTTATTCCTGTTACTCTACACTGCTTACGCGAGTTCAATATTCATTTTCCAAGGTCTTATATGGTTCCTCTTCTAACAATTACTATTATACACACACACACACACACATATAAAAAGCTAGGTAAAAAGATATATTATATTATACAGTAGAACAGACAAATAAAAAGAAGATAGAAAAAATCCAGCAGGGACCTAGGGATTTGAATGACAACACAAAATGCACAAACATATGCATTATAAGCATCCCAGAGGGAGAAGAGAAGGGAAAGGGGACAGAAGAAGTGTTGGAGGAAATAATGGCTAAAAACTTCCCAACCCTATTAAGGAAGATGGATTTACATGTCCAGGAAGCGCAGTGCACCCCAAACAGTATAAATCTCAACAGGCCTACTCCAAGATATATATTCACCAAACTGTCCAATGCTCAAGACAAAGAAAAAATACTGGAAGCAGCAAGAGAAAAGAGATTCGTCACATACAAGGGAAGCTCAATAATATTAATTGCTGATTTCTCATCTGAAACCATGGAAGAAAGAAGGCAGTGGTATGACATAGTTAAGGTACTAAAAGAAAAAACTTCCAGCCAAGAATTCTCTATCCAGCAAAGCTGCATTAAAAAATGATGGAGAGTTCAAAATATTCACAGATAAACAGAAATTAAGGGAATATACCAACAAAAACCTACCATTCAAGAAATACTAAAGGGAGTTCTACAGGTTGAATAAAAAAAAACAAAACAGGAGAGACAGAGTTGGAGGAGAGTGTAAGAACAACTAAAAAGACAAAAAGAAAAGAAAATGACATATGACATACATAAACCCTAATAAAATATTGCTAATGTAAGTAAATCCTTGAGAGTAATGTAGCAGTTTGGCAGTTTGATATAGTTATGAATTCCAAAAATAGATATTGGATTATGTTTGTAAACTGGTCTGTTCATCTGGGCATGATTAAGTTATGATTAGAGTTTTGTTTGGGCCATGTCAGAAGGGTGTTGAGCCCTGCCCCTTGGTGGGTGGTGTCTCAGAGATGACAGACATGGCAAAGGACAGAGTTGGAGTTTTGAGTTGGAGTTCTGATGTGGAGTCTTGAGCTGGAGCCCTGGGAAGTAAGCATATAGAGGAGCTTGGTTGTGAGGAAGGAGAGAAGGCCCCAGTAAAAGAGATGAGCCATTTGTCTGACAGTTCACAGCTGGCTTTGTGGAGAGAGGCAAGGGCTAAAGAGGCTCATACTCTACAGCTGACCTTGCAGAGGAAACAAAGGAGCTGAGCCTGGAGAGTAATGAAGCCCAGGAAGAGAGGAATACAAGAAACCTGAAACCTGGCAAATGTCAGCAGCTGTCTTGCTCCAACATGTGGCAACAGACTTTGGTGAAGGAAGAAACTTATGCTTTATGACCTGGTAACTGTAAGCTTCTACCACAAATAAATACCCTTTATAAAAACCAACCAATTATTGGTATTTTGCATCAGCACCCTTTTGGCTGACTAATACAAATAATAACACTGAACTTTAATGGATTACACTCACCAGTCATGAGACATAGATTGGCAGAATGGTTAAGGAAATATGACCCATCAAAATGTTCTTTACAAGAAACCAACCTTAGACCCAGGGATATGAGGCAGCAGAAAGTGAATGATGGAAAACAATCTTACAAACAAACAAAAACCAAAAAAGGGCAGGAGTAGCTGTACTAATATTGGACAAAACAGATTTTAAATGCAAAACTTCTGTAAGAGACAAAGACAGACACTATATATTAGCAAAAGGGGTAACATTTCAAGAATAAAGAACAAACACAAACATTTATACACCTAGCCAGGGTGCCTCAAAATACATGAGGCAAACACTGGAAACACTAAGTGGAGAAATAGATGCCTCTAAAATTATAGTGGGGGACTTTAATACACCATTATCACCATTAGACAGAACATCACAACAGAGACTCAATAAAGAAACAAAAACTTTGAATAATACATTAGAAAATCCAGATCTAACAGACATATACAGAAACTACACCCAAATATAGTGGAATATTCATTCTTCTCGAGTACACATCGATAATACTCTAAGACAGACCCCATGCTAGGCCACAGAAAAATTCTCAATGAATTCAGAAAGACTGAGATTACACAAAGTAATTTCTCTAACCACAAAGGAATGAAGCTGAAAATCAGTAAGGGCCAGAGAACCAGATTAGACACAAAGATATAGCACATTCTTAGACAAACAGTGGGTCAAGGAGGAAATCTAAAAGAAATCAGTAACTACATTGAAATGAATTAATATAACACAACATATCAAAACATATGGGATGCAGCAAAAGCTGTACTGAGATGGAAATTCATAGCCATGAATGCATATAACAAAAAAAGAAGAAAGAGCTAAAATTGAAGACCTACCTGCACACCTGGAAGAATTGGAAAAACAACAACAAACTAAACCCAGAGAAAATAGAAATAAGGAAATAACAAAGATTAGAGCAGAACTAAATGAAATAGAAAATAAGAAAGCACTAGAAAAAGAAAAGAAAACAAAAAGCTGGTTCTTTGAGAAGATCAATAAAATTGACAAACCCTTAGCCAGATTAACAAAGAAAAAGAGAGAGCAGATGCAAATACCCAAAATAGGAAATGAGGAAGAGGATATCACCACTGACCTCACAGAAATAAAGAGTATCATAAGAGGATACTTTGAAAATTTACATGTAAACAAGAATGATAATTTAGAGTAAATGGACAAATTCCTAGAAACTCACAAGCAGCCTACATTGACGAAAGAAGAAATTGATGAACTCAAGAGTCCAATTACAAGAGTTAGACTCAGTCATCAAAAACCTCCCAACTAAGAAGAGCCCAGGACCAGACGGCTTCACAAGTGAGTTCTACAAAATGTTCTGGAAAGAACAGCAACCCTGCTTAAGCTATTCCAAAAAACAGAAGTATAAGGAACATTGCCTCACTCATTCTATGATGCCAACATTAACTTAATGCCAAAGCCAAACAAAGAAGCCACAAGAAAGGAAAATTACAGACCAATCTCTCTAATGAACCTAGATGCTAAAATCATCAACAATATACTTGCTAATTGCATTCAACAATATATCAAATGAATTATACACCATCACCAAGAGGGTTTCATGCTGGGTATGCAAGGATGGTTCAACATAAGAAAATCAATCAATGTAGTACACTACATAAACAGATTGAAAGAAAAAATCACATGATTATCTCTATAGATGCAGAAAAAGCATTTGACAAAACACTGCACCCTTTCCTGATGAAAACACTGCAAAAGATAGGAAGAGAAGGAAACTTTCTGAACATGATAAAGGATATATATGAAAAACCCACAGCTAACATCATCTTCAATGGTGAAATCCTAAAAGCTTTCCCTCTAAGATCAGGAACAAGACAAGGATGCCCACTATCAAAGCTCCTATTTAACATTGCCTTAGAAATACTTGCTCAAGCACTGAAGCAAGAAAGATATATAAAAGGCATCCAAATTGGAAAGGAAGAAGTCAAAATTTCACTATTTATAGATGACATGATCCTATCCATAGAAAGTCCTGGGAAATCTACAACAAAGCTTCTAGAACTTATAAATGAGTTCAGTAAGTCACAGGCTATAAGATCAACTCTCAAAAATCAGTAGCATTTCTGTACACCAATAATGAGCAATTTGGGGAGGAAGTCAAGGAAAAAAAATACCATTTACAATAGTAACTAAAAGAATCAAATACTTAGTAATAAATTTACCTAAAGATGTAAAGAGTTATATACAAAAAAATACACAACAATATTAAAAGAAACCAAAGAAGACTTAAATAAATGGAAGAATATTCCCTGGTCATGGACAAGAAGACTAAACATCATTAAGATGTTTATCCTACCCAAATTAATCTACAGATTTAATGCCATCCCAATAAAAATCAACACATTTTTAAATGAATTGGAAAAACTAACTACAAAATTTATTTGGAAGGGTAAGAGGCCCCGAATCACCAAGGACATATTGAAAAAGAAAAATGAAATTGGAGGTCTCACACTACCTGACTTTAAAACATATTGCAAAGTTACAGTGTTCAAAACTGCATCGTATTGGCACAAGGATAGACATACTGACCAATGGAACTGAACTGAGAGTTCTGGTATAGATCCTCACATATACAGTCATCTGATATTCAACAAGGCCACCAAGGCTACCTAACTGGAGACAATGGTCTCTTCAACAAAATGGTGATTGGAGAACTGGATATCTATATCCAAAAGAATGAGAGAAGAACACCATGTCACACCTTATAACAAACATCCAACTCAAGATGGATTAAAGATCTTAATATAAGAACCAAGACCATAAAGACCTTCAAATGTAATATAGGGAAGCATCTTCAGGATCTTGTAATAGGAAATGGTTTCATGAACTTCACACCCAAAGCACGAGCAGTGAAAGAGAAAATAGATTATGGGATCTCTTCAAAATTAAAACTTTTGCACCTCAAAGGATGTTATCAAAAAAGTTA
>JAKSZT010054586.1:946775-1022428 GCA_026826555.1 Tolypeutes matacus
GTTGTGGCAATGGATGTAGGCCATTTTAAATCAGCACACACCACTCAGAACTGAGTGGGAGAGAGTGTGGTCTACAGTGTGAACTGTTGTCTATGGTTGGTGGCAAGGCTCCAGGATGTGTAAGTTCATTGAGGGTGCTGGGCCACACTGTGCGAGATGTTTGTGTGGGATGTGGTGGGAGGTGTGGGAGGTGGGCAACATGGGAATCCCAGTGGGTTCCATGTAATATTTTAGGTAATCTAAGCACCTCTTAAAATATATGTATATATATATATATATAAATAACATTTTTGTAAGCAAATACACATATATGCATATATATTTATATATCATTTTACAAATGTTTGTATGTATTGTGAGAATTTTGATTTTTACCCATAATAAAAAAAAAAATAAATAAATAAATAAAACTGTACTGTTAACACATTACTATACTATTACAAAATATTATTTTCTGTAAATGCATTGAAAATTTTCTTGGACATAAGGCCTATTTTTAGCACTATTTCAAACGCTAACAACCAGATATTTCTTCACAGTTATTTCAATATTTCCAAACTCCAAATATTAGAAGTCAGTTTTCTTAATTCTCTGAAATTGCTTACTTGAGTTCACAGAGTTCTGTAGGAATACTGACCCATCTCACCTCATCTAACCTTCAAAATAGTTCAAACAAAACCAAAACAAACCAGCTATATATAACATGAATCTTTCAATTATAAATTTATCAAAAGATCATAAATCAGCTGACCTATGAAATTATACAAAAGAAAGTTGAAATAGCTGCTTTTTGTTTTTAAAAATTAAATGCATTCTCTCTTTTCATCTCAGGTTATAAGAAAATGGAAAATCTGCCTTTAAGTCATGCAAAGTCAACATTTTTCTACCTCCTCTAAGAAACTCAAATGTTTCTTAAAATGATAAATACTCATAATACTCAAACTACCTTTTGTGGTCAGTTATTTATGTGAGACTAGAATGTATGGTTCTATTTAGCCAAAATGTAGTATAATGCTGAATTATGTATAACGTTATTTCAGGTATTTGTCCATCTTCTGTTGAGGTGCCATTATTATTGTCAGGGGAACTAAAGAAGAAAAAAACAGTC
This sequence comes from Tolypeutes matacus, assembly GCA_026826555.1. NCBI lineage: Eukaryota > Metazoa > Chordata > Mammalia > Cingulata > Chlamyphoridae > Tolypeutes > Tolypeutes matacus. The sequence goes on from JAKSZT010054586.1 coordinate 947,884, forward strand.
TTGCTAGCAGTAGGTGTTTCATGCACTACTTTTTCCAATCCTTTTGTGCCATAGTGGGAATCTGGACATTTAAGGATAGCACAGGCTGTGTAGCACATGTGGGGCAGGAGCTCTATAGGTTCTCTGAACATGACCCTGAATGTGTCAGAGGTCCCATCACAACTAAATCCGGTATCATTTTGTCCCAAAGTTCATTTTTCAAATTCAATGATTTATATATTCACTTGATAATCTATGGGACCATGAATAAAATTCTTCTATTAACCATAAATCTGATTCAATCACTCATTCCACTGTAACCCCAATGGCTCTCTAACTTGCTGGAATCTATTGATGCTGCACTTCTTTCCTCTGAGGCAGCATCTTGGTCAGTCAATGTAATCAAGTCAGGGTTTAGGATTGACAGTAAAATGCAGAAAGAGATTTACCACTTCACAATCTGACAAACTTCCAGATTGAGCAGGACCTGCTGCAAACTCAATTGTCATCAGTGGGAACTGAATTAAGGAAAGTGCTGTTCCTAAAACTTTGTTTGTTTCCAAAAGTCACAGGCAATTGTTGTCTCTGACATTCTGCTTCTGCCCAGTGCACAACAGCTCCAAAAGGCCGACTTTCTCGAATACTAAGTTTATCTCTTTCCAGAGCTGTGCAAAGTGTGTCTGTATCAATATCAGTAACACTGTTGCACTTATTGTATGCATTGTGCTTTTGTCCATTGCATCTAGACAAAGTCTAGCAAGCTGAGATTCATCAAATAATTGAGCCTGAATAAGAAGCCCTAAGTTGTTTGGTAAGAAATTCTGCACAATGTGCTTCCAAGGCTGGGACTGCGTGTTTCTTAGCAGTATAAGGAGTGGTCATAACTGTCTCTGGACCAATCTGAACTTCATCTGAATATAGAAATCCAAAGTCTGTTGTCACATGTTGACACAAGATGGTAGGTGATATCTGCAACGGTTCAGCCTTCCTCCTTCCCAGCTTCTTCTGATCTCAGCTGTAGGCTGCACATAAAGCTCATCTCTCTCCCTGGGGCTTCTTTCCTGGCTCAACTGCTCTACTCTCTTCAGCTGTAAACTATCAGGCGAGTGGTCCGGCTCTCTCCCTGGGGCTCCAGCATCCAAAACTAAACTCTGTGTTCTCCCTGGTATTTTGTATATCACGTAGTTGTGCATTCATCACTTCAATTATTAGTAGTGCATTTTCATTATTTCAATGATAATAATAAGCAGAAAACAGTCAAATAAGAAACTTCTTCACCCCTCAATCTGTTTCCCCAGCTGTACAAAGCTGCTATTTCTGGCTTTTTTAGCACATTCATTTATTTATTAAGTAGTTTTATTCAGATATATTCACATACCATATGATCTATCTAAAGTGTATAATCAATGGCTTTTAGTATAATTGCAATGTTGTGCATTCATCATAACAAAAAGTTTTAGAATTATTTCATTACTCCAAAAAGAAAAACTCCACAGCCCTTAGCATGCCTTCCTTAGGCCTACATAACCACTAATCAAAGTTCATCTTTACATATTGATTTATATTTATATTTATATTTTATATAAATGGAATCATACAATATCTTTTTTTAACTTTATTTTGTACATTTAATAATTGAAATATAAACAATTAAAAAAGAAAAAGAAAACAGTTGAATAAAAACATCCATTTCTCAATGAAATGTACTGGATACATATAAAATTTTTTTGAATTATACAATATGTTACACAATATATTTGGTCCATAGTAATGCAATCATACAGTATTTGTCCTTTTGTGTCTGGCTTGCTTCACTCAACATAATGTCCTCCAGGTTCATCCATGTTGTCAAATGTTTTACAACATCATTTCATCTTACAGTTGCATACTATTCCATCCTGTGACTGTACCAGAGTTTGTTTACCCATTGATCAGTTGATAGACACCTGGATTTTTTCCAACTTTTGGCAATCATGAATAACACCACTAGTAACATATGTGTGCAAATGTCTGTTCACACCACTGCTCTCAGTTCTTCTGGGTATATACCTAATAGTGGTATTGCAGGGTCACATGGCAAGTCTATATTCAACATCTTTAGGAAATGACAAACAGTCCTCCACAGCGGCTGTACCATTCTTCATTCCCTCCAACAGTGAGTAAGTGTTCTTATCTCTCCACATCCTCTCCAGCACTTGTAGTTCTCTTTTTAATAGTGGCCATTCTGATAGGTGTGAAATGATATCACATTGTAGTTTTTTTCTTGTTTTTTTTTTGTTGTTGTTGTTCTCTTTGTCATTTTATTATTTCATTGTAGTTTTGATTTGCATTTCCCTAATCATTAATGATGTTGAGCATTTCTTCATGTGTGTTTTTGGGTTTTTTTTTTTTTTTTTTTTTTCTGCCATTTCTATTTCTTCTTTGGACAACTGTCTATTCAAGTCTTTTGCCCATTTTTTAATTGCATAATTTGTCTTTTTCTTGTTGAGTTGTAATATCTCTTTATATATCATGGATATTAAACCCTTATTGGGTATGTGATTTCCAAATATTTTCTCCCATTGAGTTGGCTGCCTTTTCACATTTTTGACAAAGTCCTATGAGGTGCAAAAGTGTTTAATTTTGAGAAGATCCCATTTATCTATTTTTTCTTTTGTTGGGTGTGCTTTGGGTGTAAGGTCCAAGAAATCACCACCTACCATAAGGTCTTTAAGATGTTTGCCTACATTTTATTCTAGTAGTTTTATGGTCCTGGCTTTTATATTTAGGTATTTGATCCATTTTGAGTTGATTCTTGTAAAGGGAGTGAGATAGGGGTCCCCTTTCATAGTTTTGGTTATAGATATCCAGTTCTTCCAGCACCATTTGTTGAAGAGACTGTTTTTTCCCAATAACATGGACTTGGTAGGTTTGTCAAAAAACAGTTGAGGACTAAAAGTAGAACCGAGTTTGTAATTCCACCCAGATATCACTGTGCTCTCCCCCTTACCCTCCCCAAAGTCCTCCATCTGCTTCAATTGGACCAGAATTCCAGTTCTGGTTGAGACTTTCTGCCTTCCATGGGGTCTCCAGCATGTCAGTTACTGAAATTTTCTGTTTATAACCTTCATTGGTGTGTATTTTTGTATGAACCCAAAGTGGGTGAGCTAAGATTCTTTCTTTTAAAAAAAAAATTCTCTTTCTAGATAATAAATTCACAGAGGAAGGAATCACATCCTTCATTCTGCACAAAGTATGTACATATGCACCTTCAATAGACACACGGCAATTACATTTAAACAGCAAATGCCTGGGGTTATCTGCCTTTCCAGAATGCCTCATTTTTTCTGCACTCTTCAGTATGATAATTCCCTATCAGGGGATATCAGAGTCCAGAGGAAGTCAAAAAAAATTATAATAATAATCACTAATCCATCTTCTTGCCTTCCCAAAGAAGAGGTAGCCCCAGAGAGGATGTGACTCAAGCATGTTGATGCGTCAAGTACACAGAGCCACTCAGTGCTCAGCTGCAGTGGAAGAGCAGCCCAGCTGTGCTCCTGGCCTCTGGGTGCCCCTCTGGAACCCCAAGAATCTCTGGCTGTGCCCTGTAGGTCACATGTGTGCCTTAATGAGGGAAGTTTCCATCCTCAGCCTGGCCTCCAGACCAGTCTATGGGGGAAGCCACCAAAGGAGCTGCTTCCCAGAATGTCCTGCCTTTGCATTTGACCCAGACTGCCCAGGCCTTGCCTGCTGATTCTCAGCTGCTTCCAAGTCCTCTGCCTACCAGAGCTCTTGCCCTCTTTCCAATCTTCTTCTCCCAGATTGCTGCAGAAGCACAGACTGCATAAGATGGTGGGAAAGGATCTCAGGACCCATCCACCAGACATATAGAAACCTGTCTGCTCTAGCTCTGATTCTCTCCTCCCCACAGGGAGGCAAGGGTGGGCCAGGTGAGAGGCCAGAGGGTGTTTGGGAATGAATAAAGGAGAACCAGCACCCAGATTGGATTTTATTGATGTTTTGGGGAGTAACCTTTCAGGTGTCCACTCATTCCAGGGGAGGGGAACAGCCAGTGCCACATCCTGGTACCCAGCACAGGGCAGAGAGCTGCTGGTGAGCTGGAGGGAGGGGAGGAAGTGGGAGAGGTTGTGATGGAGGAGGTCATATTTTATGCTGTGTGATGGCCGATCAGTCAATGCACTGTTGGGAATCAATAATCATCCAGCTCTCCGATTTCATTCTTACATTCCTCATTCAAAGGGTTATTGATGCATTGCTGGTGAGAATATGGAATGGGGCAGCTGCTATGGGAAACAATTTGGTGGTTCCTCAAAAAATTGAATAGAGAGGTACCCTGAGACAAAGCAATTCCACTCCTAGATATATACATCAAAGAGTTGAAAGCAGGGACTCAAAAAGATACTTGTACATGAATGTTCACAGTAGCCAGAAGATGGAAGCAACCCAAGTGTCCCTAGACAAATGAATGGATAAATAAAAGGTAGACTGTGCATATGATGGACTATTCCTCAGCCATAATAAGTGAAGTGCTGGCATGTACTATTGCATGAGTGAGTCTTAAAGACATCATGTTGAGTGAAATAAGCCAGACTCAAGAGAACAAATAGTGTCTGATCCCATTTATATGAAATAGCTAGGACAGGCAAATCCATGGCAAAGGTAGATTAGAGGTTACCAGGGGCTGGGAGAGGGAAAGTGAGGGGTTACTGCTTAATGGGTTGTTGGGCTTCTGTTTGGGGTGATGGGAAAGTTCTGGTAAAGGATGGTGACGAGGGAACACAACACAGAGTATGATTAACGCCACTGAATGCTATGCTCCAGAGGGGTGGAGATGGGAAAGTTTATGTTGTTTATATATTTCTGCAATTGGAGAAAAAGAGCAACTGAAGAGACAGTGACAACTAAATTCGATACATGATCCTGGGTGGGATCTAACAAAAGAGGAGAAAAGGCTCAAAAGGACATCATTGGGATATATGAAAAAAAAAAAAGGAATATGGGCTGTAAGCTTTATCTCAAGGTTAAATTTCTTGAACTTGAAAACTGTACTTTCCCCCTACATTTTTGATGTATCATTTATGTAATTTAAAGCTTCTTTGAAAATAAAACTGTACTAAGGAGTTTACATAAGTGAATATCTTGTTCTTAGGAAATGAACATGGAAGTATGAAGTGTTCAAGGAGCATGACATGCACAATCTACCCTCAAAGGTTTTCAAAATACATAGATGACAGATAGATAATAGAATGATACAGTAAATGTGGCAAAATGTTAAAACTGGTGGATCTGGGGCATCTGGGGAGGGGGTTGGAGTTCTCTGTATGAGTTTTGGATTATTTTTGCACCTGTCCTGCAGGTTTGAAGTTATTTCAAAATAAAAAGGTTAAAAAAGGAGAGAGAGGGGAGTGGTTGAGTGCCTACTTCCCATGCATGAGGTCCTGGGTTCAATCCCCAGTACCTCCTTAAAAAAAAAAAAAAAAGAAGGGAGCAGATGTGGCTCAAGCGATTGGGCACCACCTCCCACATGGGAGGTACCAGGTTTGGTACCCGGTGCTTCCCAAAGGTGAGCATACAAGCACAGTGAGCAGAGACAATCAGCAAATGGGGCAGGGAATATATTTTAAAAATGACAGAGAAAGAAACCCAAAATGCCCAGTTAGATTTGAATTTCAGATAAATAAGGGGCACTTTCATTTACAATAAGTATATCAGACTCAGACACAATGATGGGCTTTGCTAGATATCAATCTGGGATTTGAATAATCCACTCAAAACAAGTCCCCAGCCCAGCTGGGAGGGCACTCACCAAAACATGAGGGAGAATCTGGTTGCCCTGAGGAGAAAGAGCTGATCTGGCTTTCAAAAGTCTCCTTTGGCCCCATGTTTGTGACCTTGAGATGGCATCTCCTTTGGGCCACCTTCCTTTGGACATGAACTTCAACAAATGTCCTTCCACACTAGGAAAGCATCTTGTGTTACATGTGCATGGGGAGCTAGATGCTTGGTTTCTCAGGGTAGGGGTGTGGGCAGAGCAGATCTAGGTTCTGGCCCTTTCCATGGGGAGCTGAAAGAAGTCATCCTGGGTTTTCTGAGGGAGGGAACTTTGGCTGTCAGATAGCACTTGGGACAATGAGCACCCAGATGAAGCATGAGTGGTTGGGAGATTCTGGAGAGCACAGAGCAGCCATGTGGCAGTGCATTGGGTGGCCCCATTTGGCTGGAGGCTGAGCAGAGGCCACAGTGGAGGTCTGTCTATGGGAAAGCTTGTCTGGCTCTGCACACTGAAGTTACATGGGAATCCTCAATGCCAGGCCAGACCAAGGGAGAGGCTGGAAAAAATCATCCCCTGAGAAATAATCACTTTATCTTCTAGGCTTTGGTTGTTTTGTTTTGAAATATTATTGTGGTAACATATATACCAAACAAAAGTTCCCAATTTAGCCATTTGTAAGTATACAATTTGGTGGCATTTATTGCATTCTTGTCACCATCTCCCCAAATGAAAACCATGGGCCCATTAGGCTTCACTCTCTTCTCCAAGACAGGATGACACCTGCTCCCCATTGTTGGCCAGCTCCTTGGAAGAATGTCCCTTCCCTGGGTGAGGGGATTAGGTCCCTCAGGGCCCCTACTGTGTCCCTGGCACTGGGACACAGGAAGTGTTCCATAAATATTAGGAATAGACAAAATGACACAGCACTGGGAGCATCGCAGGGATGGGCACAGGAGGGGAAACTGAGGTAGTGGGTACAGGCCACCCAACACCAATGCCAGATGTGGACAGCACCAAAGCAGATTCAGGTCTGGCTTACCAGCCACACCAACCTATTCCTATGCTGTCCCAGGCCACCACAGCAGCACCCAGGCCCATGGCACCACCTAGTGGCAGATGCTGGAAGTGCCAGTGCCAGCCAGCCACCTCTGGGGAGACACCAGCCCAGGGCCTGGTGGGAAACCAGACCTGCACCATTGCCCCAGCCTGCTCACCAGGCCCTGACCCTCAGCCTGTTTTATTTTATTTATTTTTAAAGATACTTAGTTTACATAAATGTTACATACAAAATATAGGGATTCTTGGGAAGCGGCTGTGGCTCAATCAGTGGGGCTCCCGTTTACCATATGGGAGGCCCCGGGTTCAGTTCCCGGGGCCTCCTGGTGGGGGTGGGCCCGCCCACCCGGCGTGGTTGGCTGACCCAGCGAGCAGAAGCAGCAAGGGGGGGATGAAAGAATAAATAAAAATAAAATCTTAAAAAAAAAAAAAATAGGGATTCCCATATGCCCTGCTCCCCACACCTCCCAAACACTCCCACATAAACAACATCCTTCATTAGTGTGGCACATTCATTGCAATTGATAAATGCATCCTGGGGCTTTGCCATTAAGCATGGACCATAGTTCACATTGTAGTTTACACTCTCTCCCATGATCTGCAGGTTATGGGAAGATATAAAATGGCCTATATCTGTCATTGCAATATCATTCAGGATGGTTCCCAATTACTGAAAAAGCCCCCATATTACACCTGCTTTTCCCTCTCCCTGCCCCCAGGACCTCCAGTGGTACTGCCCTCACATCAATTTTGTCATTTCTTCCATTGCTAGAATCACAAGTCTATAATAGAACACTAGTAAGTCCATGCTAGTCCATAGTTCTTTCTCCAATCCTGAGGATTCTCGGATGGTGATGTCCACTCCACTTCTAATTGAGAGGGGGCTTCAATCCTATACAGTTGATGAATGGGACTCTCTTGCTTGTAGTTGTAGACTCTCTCATCTCCTTGGTATGGTGGTTGTCAATCCTCACCACCTTGTTAGTTGTCCTGAGTGAGTCCAATAAACTGGAGAGTAGGTGTTGCAACTCAGCTAAGGCTCAGGGCCCAGCTGGTACATGGACAGCCCAAAGATTCCAATCTCTTGGACATACACCTACAGACTCCAGCACAAGTAAGGTTTAAATAGAATGTACAGATGATCCATATGTAGGGAAGCCATAACTGAGTCCACTGGCAAGGCACCAAACTCTGGAGCTATCTGTCCTGAGCTTAGGGCCTGGGTGTCTCCAGAGAACTTGAAGAAATTGTGTTTAGTGAAATAAGCCACTCACAAAAAGGACAAATATTGTATGATCTCACTGATTTAATTAGTATAAGCCAATTCATAGAGACAGATACTAGCATATAGGTTCCAGGGACTGAGGTGGGGATAGGGAAAGGAAATTTCAGGCTTAAAATGAACATTGTTCCTATTTGGAATAATGAAAATGTTTTGGTAATGGATGGTGGTGATGTTAGCACAAGATTGTGAATTTAATTAACAGCTCAGAAATATGTCTCAATGTGATCAAAAGGGGGAAATGTTAGACTATATATATATATGGTGAAAGAATAAAAAACTTTTTTAAAAATCCATGAAACTACACAACACAATGAACCCTAATTTAAACCATGGACTATAATTAACAGTACAATTATAAAAATGTGCAATCATCAAGTGTAATAAATATTTCATACCAATGCAAAATGTATGTAGTGGAGTGGTTTATGAGAATCCTGTATTTTGCACATGATTTTTCTAAAACCCGTGACTTCCCTAATAAAGAAAAACAAAAGAAAGCAAAGAATTCCTAAAAAAGAAAACACCAGGACTCAGATGGCTTCACAAGTGAATTCTACAAAGCTTTTCAAGAAGAATTAATACCAAACATGATCAAATTCCTCCAAAGAGTTGAATGGGAGAGAACGTTACCTAATTCTTTCTGAGGCCAACTTTATCCTAATACCAAAACCAGATAGAGTTCAAGAAAAGAAAATTAAAGATAAATTTTCTCTTATGCATATAGATGCAAAAATCATCAATAAAATACTAGAAAATCAAAGCTACCATCATAGTAAAATAATTACACATCATGATCAAGTGGGAGTATCGTAATTATGCAAAGGTGTTAAGTAGAAGAAAATCAATATAATAATCCATATTAACAAAACGAATGGAAAAAAACATGATCATTTCAATTGATGTGGAAAAGGCATGTGACAAAATTCCACATTCTTTCTTCATAAAATCACTTAGAAAAATAAGAATAAAAGGAAACTTCCTCAACATGATAAAGAGCATACATGAAAAAAACCACTCCAAACACCATATTCAATGGTGAAAGATTGAAAGCTTTCCCTCTAAGATCTGGAACAAGACAGTGATGCCCAATGTCACCAATGTTATTCAACATTGTACTGGACATTGTAGGCAGAGCAAGTAGGCAAGAAAAAGAAATAAAAAATATCCAAATTGGAAAGGAAGAAGTATAATTTTTCTATTTGCAAATGATATGATCTTATATATAGAAAGTTCCATAAAATCTACCACAAAGCTATTAGAGCTAATAAACAATTCCAGCAAAGTGATGTTCTATGAGATAAACATGAACAAATCAGTAGTGTTTATGTACAATTTGAGGAGGAAATGAAGAAAAAAGTCCATTTCCAATTACCACTAAAATAATCAAATATCTCAGAATAAATTTAACTGAGCATGTTAAGGATTTATGCATGGGAAACTTCAAAATCATGCAAATAGATTTCAAAAAAGAATGAAAGGACATGTATTGCTCATGGATTGGAAGGCTAAATATGCCAAGATGTCAATTCTACCAAAAATGAATTACAGATGCTATGCAATCCCAATGAAAATTGCAACAAACAACTTTGCGGAAATGGGAAAGGCAGTCAACAAATTTATTTGGAAGGATATGCTGCCCAAAAAGCCAAAACCATCATGAAAAACAAACTTGGAGGACACACATGTCTTGACTTTAAAACTTATTACAAAGCTACAGTGGTCAAAACAACATGGTCCTAGCACAATAGTTACATAGACCAATTAAATTGAATAGACCCTCAGAAATATTAAAAAATAGACCCTCACAGCTATGGCCAATTGATTTTTGACAAGGCTGCCAAGTCCACTCAATGGGGAAAGAATTGTCTCTTCAATAAAGGATGCTGGGAGAACTAGAAATCCATATGTAAAAGAATAAAGGAGGACCCCAATCTCATATCATATACAAAAACTGACTGAAAATTTATAAAGACATAAAAGAACTAGGAAGATAAGACTTTTAAAAGAAAACATAGAGAAGATCTCAAAATCTTGTGTTGGGCAACGGTTTCTTAGACTTTACACCCAAAGCACAAGAAACAAAAGAAAAATTGATAATTATGACCTCAATGAAATTAAAAAGTTTTGTGCCTAAAATAATTTTATCATGAAAGTGAAAAAACAACTTACTCCATGAGAAAAAATAATTGGAAACCATATATCCAATAAGGGTTTAATATCTAGAATATATAAAGAAATCCTAAAACTCAACAATACAATGAAAGACAACCCACTTTAACATGGGCAAAAGATTTGAGTCTCCAAAGAATATATGCAAATTGCCACAAAGTACATGAAAAGATGCTCAACATCATTAGCTATTATGGATATGCAACTCAAAACCAAAACGGAACACCATTTCATACCCATTAAAATGGCTGTTTTTAAAAAATGGAAAATAAAAATTACTGGAGAGGAAGTGGAGATATAGATCCATTCATAGCTGGTGTCAAAGTAAAATAGCCAAACAGCAGAAGTTGGACCTTGCAATATAGAGAATACATTCCCTTTGAAAATTCTGTGATGACCGGTTGCCATGGTTATTTCATGATGCACATATGGCTCACAGTTCTAATTGTCACTCTGTGCCCAGAGAGATTTGAAGTTGGTAGCAGTGGAAAAGCTCCCAGCTTAGTTTCCCAGCTTAGTTGATAGAGACAGGAAATCTCAATTGCTGCTCAAGAGGTATGATCGTATTGACCTACTTAATTAATTCAATCCCCCTAAAATTGGCAGGTAATTTTTGCACCAAAAATTTTTCTCTTCTCCAATTTGTCCTACAGAATTTTAGATGTGATTTATACATTTCTCTTAATCCTTAATTCATATTTTAGATCCTTCTATCAAGTTGGTTGCCTTAAAATGAATCTCCCTTTAGAAAAACTTATTATTTCTTATAATGTTCTTTACCCTTAACTCTCTTCCTCATGACCACATCTATTTTAATGCTAATTTTTACTCAGCAGGGAGTTAGAAAAATATTTATTGCAGAATATGGAGTGAATCTGGATTGGTAGGAATCAGAAGGGAGGCATTTCATAAGACGAAGTATACTAAAGATGTTTTTAGCATGCTTTTCAACTATTCATCCCTAAGTGTATACGTAACTCAGTATATTTGGGGTCTGTTACTTCCCTTCATATAACTAGTTTTCCAAACCTAGATATAAGAAATTGACTTTCTAAATGTCAGTTTATGAACCAATATACACATTTCCTTGGGGGTTATCCAAAATTTCCATTTTACAAAGTTACCTACTTTTACCCTTTTCACTACCCTTTACCCTCTTTAATGGTAAGTATGGGGAAAATAGAATAAATTTTTCTCCACTATCCAATAAGTAGTCTGTTTTTCAAGACAAAAATAGGTTAATGAACTCAAAGAGATGTATCACACTAATGAAATATGTAGTTAATGGGAAAAAGTGTGGAGGAGGGTGGGGTATATGGAAATCCCCCTATATTTTTTATGTATCATTTATGAAATCTAAAGATTTTTGGATAATAATAATAATAAAATATACTAGAAGCATATAAAAGCAGATTTAACAGGTGGGGGAAAGAATTAGTGACATCAAAGACAGGATATCTGAAATCTCACAGACAGTAGAGCAGATATACAAAAATAATGGAAAAACTTCAGCAGGCACCCAGGGTACTGAATGACAACATGAAACTCACAAACATATGCACTATGGGCATCCCAAATGGAGAAGAGATGGGAAAAGGGGCAGTAGGAGTGTTTGAGGAAATAATTGCCTAAAATTTCCCAAATCTTAAGAGGAACATGGATATACATGTCCAGGAAGGTCAGCGGCAAACTCCAAGCACAATAAATCCTACCAGACCTATATTCTTCTTGAGTGCACATGGATCATTCTCCAAGATAGGCCACATGCTAGGCCACAGAAAAATTCTCAATGAATTCAGAAAGACTGAGATTATTCAAAGTAATTTCTCTGACCACAGTAGAATAAAGCTGGAAACCAGTAAGGGCCAGAGAACCAGATTAGGCAAAAAGATATGGACATTAAAACTCTTAGTCAAACAATGGGTCAAGAAGGAAACCTCAAAAGACATCAATAATTACCTTGAAACAAATGAAAATGACAACAAAACATATCAAAACCTATGGTATGCAGCAAAAGCGGTACTGAGAGGGACATTCATAGGCAAAAATGCATATATCAAAAAAGAAGAAAGTTAAAATCAAAGAACTAACTGCACACCTGGAGGGATTAAGAAAAACAACAAGAAACTAACCCCAAAGGAAGTAGAAAGAAGGAAATAACAAAGATTAGAACAGTGCTAAATGGAATAGAAAATAAGAAAGTTAGTTTTTTGAGATCAGTAAAATTGACATACTCTTAGCTAGACTAACAAAGAAAAAATGAGAGAAAATGTAAATACACAAAATAAGAAATTAGGAAGGGAATATCACCACTGACCCAAAAGAAATAAAGAGTGTCAAAAGAGAATACTTTGAAAAATTATATGCCAACAAGAAGGATAATTTAGAGGAAATGTACAAACTCCTAGAAACTCACAAGCAGCCTACATTGATGAAAGAAGAAACAGATGAACTCAACAGACCAATTACAGAAAATGGAATCATTCATCAAAAACCTCCCAACTAAGAAGAGCCCAAGACCAGAAGGCTTCACAGGTGAACTCTATCAAACATTCTAGAAAGAACTAACACCAATCTTGCTTAAACTTTTCCAAAAATTAAAAGTAGAAGGAACGCTGCCTAACTCATTCTATGATGCCAACATCACCCTAAAACCAAAGTCAAACAAAGACTGCACAAGAAAGGAAAACTATAAGCCAATCTCTCTAATGAATCTAGAGGCAAAAATCCTAAAAAAAGAAATACTTGTTAATTGTATTCAAAAAAAGTATACACCATGATCAAGTGGGTTTCATCCCACATATGCAAGGACATTTCATCATAAGAAAATCAAAGTACTACACCACATAAACAGATCAAAAGAAAAAAAATACATGAAATCTCTAGAGATGCAGAAAAAGGATTCAAAAAAAAAAAAAATTAACAGCACCTTTTCCTGATAAAAATACTGCAAAGATAGGAATAGAAGGAAATTTTCTGAACATGATAAAGGGTATATATGAAAAACCCACATCTAACATCATATTCAATGGAGAAATCCTAAAAGCTTTCCCTCTAAGAGCAGGAACAAGACTAGAATGCCCTCTGTCACTGCTCCTACTTAATATTGGGTTAGAATTACTTGCTTGAGCACTGAGGCAAGAAGATATAAAATGCATCCCAATTAGAAAGAAAGAAGTCAAAATTTCACTATTAGCAGGTGACAAGGTCCTATACATAGAAAGTCCTGAGAAATCTACAACAAAGTTTCTAGAACTTATGAGTTCAGTAAAGTCACAGGCGGTAAGATCAATACGCAAAAATCAGTAGCATTTCTGTACACCAATAACAAGCAATCTGAGCAGGAAACAAAGAAAAAAATACTGTTTACAATAGTAAATAAAAGATTCAAATACCTAGAAATAAATTTAGAGATGTAAATGACTTACAGAGAAAATTACACAACACTGTTAAAGGAAATCAAAGAAGACTTAAATATATGGAAGAATATTCCCTGTTCATGGATAGAAAAACTAAACATCATTAAGATGTCTATCTTATGCAAACTAATCTACAGATTTAATGAAAACTCAATGCAAATCAGCACAGGATTTTTTAATGAATTAGGAAAACTATGAAATTTACTTGGAAGGGCAGGAAACCCCAAATAGTCAAAGACATATTGAAAAGGAAAAATGAAATTGGCGGAATCACACTACCTGACTTTAAAACATACTACAAAGCTACAGTGGTCAAAACTGCATGGTATTGGCAGGAGGATAGACATACCGACCAATGGAACTGAATTGAGAGTTCTGATATAGATCCTCACATATACAGTCATCTGATACTTGGCAAGGCCACCAAGCCCACACAACTGGAAGAGAATGGCCTCTTCAACAAATGGTGCTTGGAGAATTGGATATCCATAACCGAAAGAATGAGAGAGGAGCATCCTCTCACAGCTTATACCAAAATCAACTCAAGATGGAACAAAGATCTAAATATAAGACCCAAGACCACAGAGACCTTGGAAGATAATGTAGGGAAACATCTACATGACCTTGTAATAGGAAATGGTTTCAGGGACTTCACACACCAAAGCATGAGCAGTGAATGAAAAAAATAGACAAATGGGATCTCCTCAAAATTAAAAGAATTTTCACCACAAAGAGGTTATCAAGGAAGTAAAAAGGCAGCCTACCCAATGGGAGAAAATATTTGGCAACCATATATCTGACAGGTGCCTAATATCCAGCATATACAAAGAAATCCTACACCTGGAAAGTAAAAAAGACAAACAACCCACTTAAAAAATGGGTAAGTGACCTGAAAAGACACTTATCCAAGAAAGAAATTCAAATAGCTAAAAAGCACATGAAAAGATGCTCAATATTAGAAGCCATTAGGGAAATGTAAATCAAAACTACAATGAGATAGCATCTTACACCCATTACACTGGTGGCTATTTAAAAAAAAAGGACTATATGTGTTGGAGAGGATGAGGAAGAATGGGAACCCTCACCCAGTGCTGGTGGAAATGTAGAATGGTCCAGCCATTGTGGAGGACAGTTTGGTGCTTCCTCAAAAAACCAACTATAGAACTGCCATATGATCCAGCAATTCCACTGCTGGGTATATACCCAAAAGAACTGAAAGCAAGGACACAAACAGATATATGCACACCAATGTTCATAGCGGCATTATTCACTATTGCCAAAAGTTGGAATCAAGCCAAACATCCATCAACAGAAGAATAAATAAACAAAATGTAGTACATACATATAATGGAATACTATTCAGCTGTTAAGAAGGACTACAGTGCTAACAAATGGGATAACATGGATGAAGAGGGGCAGGAGTATCTCAAGAGCATAGGTATTCCCTAATGGGGAGGACAAACCTGTGGGTCAAGACCTCAGTTTGTTTTAAGTAACTATGAATCTTGTCATCCAGGTAGTGAAGCCGGGTGATCGCTGTGGGCCCAAGGGGAGGAGGAGGGAGAAGTAGAATAGATGGAACAGGGGGTATTTAATGGGCAATGGAAGTGTTCTACATGATCTTGCAATGATGGCCATGTTAAATATCATCAAAATTTATAAAAGTGTATAGTTTAAAATGTAAACCTTAATGTAAACCATTGACCATGGTTAGTAGCTATGTTTCACTATTTGTATATCAGTTGTAACAAAGGTACCATCCACATATAAAAAGGTATTAATACAGGAAGGGGGAAAAGGGGGAGGATGTTGGGTATATGGGAGTCCCCTGTATTCTGTATGTGACTTTACTGAGACCAAAAACTTCTCTGAAAACAAAATGAAAAAAAGTAAAACACTGGGGAATAAATGGGAGAATATGTCACTCTACATACATGACTACAAACATTAGTTAAGAAAGGCAAAATATAAAAAAAAAATTTTAATATTTTTCATTATTTTTTAATATCCCAATCTTTTTATTTTTAGTTTAGTTTTAGTTCTTTTAAATTTTTATGTATTTTATTTCTTGTATTTAAACATATCATTGTACTTTCATTTTCCTATTAACTGTATTTGGCTATTTTATTGGCTTCATTTTTTTTTTAATTTATTGATGTATATCACTCAGACATGAGCATACATACACAATAAATGTATAGCAATACTTGTGAACTTACAAAATAAACATCATACAGGGCTTATATACTTCACCCTACCACCAATACCTTGCGTTGTTGTTAAACATTTTTAACTAATGATTAAAGAGCATCCTCAAAATATTACTACTAACCAAAGTATTTTCCCCCAACCCACTCTATTATTATATCATTTATACATGAACACACATAAACAATAAGTGTATAGCAAAAGTTTTGAATTTACAAAGCAGATACATAAAATAATACAGTGGTCCCATACATCAACCCTCCAACAACACCTTGCATTGTCATGAGAAATTTGTTACAAATTATGAAAGAATATTGTCAAAATCTTACTATTATAATCCTTATCTTATATTTGGTCTGTTTTCCCCCCAACTCACCCCATTATTATTTTTTAAATATGTTTTTTATAACAGAAGTTGTAAACTTACAAAACAATCATGCACATGTGCACATGCCCCATACAATACCCCTCTATCAACCCACCACACCATGATGGAACGTTTGTTACAGATTATGAGATAATATCTCCAATTATTACCAAGTCCACAGCATACATTTGGCACACATTTTCTATACTCCATTATCAACACAGTACATCTTTGGCATAGATGCAAGAATATTACACTAATACTGGTAACCACAGTCCATAGGTCACTCCAATTGTATTTTTCCCATGCTTCTCCACATTCCCACCACCTGCAACAGGGATGTACATCTACTCTAGCTCACAAAGGACACTCTTGCATGTGTACCATCAACCACAATTCTCATACACCTCTGGGTTTACTGTAATATTCAGTCCGTAGATTATTCTCTAGCTTTCTGTCAATTGGCATTTACATCCCTAGACTACCATTTTCAGCCACATCCCCATTTATAAACCAGCTGTTACTCACTACAAAGTATTACCATCAACTCTGTACCTTTCCACAATTTTACAGTAAAGCTAATTAAAACTTCTACATACACTAAATATCAGTAGTCCATCTCAGTCATCCTCTTAGCTCCTTTGAGTATCCACCACCTACCACCAGGTATTGAAGATATTTTCCTGCATTTTCTTCTAGAAGCTTTATGGTTCTTGCTTTTATATTTAGATTTTTTATTCATTTTGAGTTATTTTTTGTATAAGGTGTGAGATAGAGGTCCTCTTTCCTTCTTTTGCTATGGATATCAAGTTTTCTCAGTACCATTTGTTGAATGGTCTGTTCTGCCTGCGTTGGGTGTGTTTGACAGGCTAATCAAAAAATCACTTGACCATAGATGTGAGAGTCTGTTTTTTAACCATCAATTTGGTTGCATTGGTCTATGTGTCTGTCTTTATGCCAGTACCATGCTTTTACCACTGTAGCTAGGTAATATGACTTAAAGTCTGGAAATGAGAGTCCTCCAATTATGCTTTTCCTTTTTAAGATGTTTCTGGCTATTCAGGACCTCTTACCTTTCCAAATAAATTTGATAATCATGTTTTCCATTTATTTAAAAATGCTGGTGGAATTTTTATTGGGATTGCATTGAATGTGTACATCAATTTGAGTAGAATTGACATCTTAATGATATTTAGTCTTCTATTCTGTAAGCATGGAATGTTCTTCCAATTATTTAGGTATTTTTTTTTTAATTTCTTTTAACAATGAGTTGTAGTTTTCTGAATAGAAGTGTTTTACATAGTTGGTTTAGTTTATTCCTGAATATTTAGGTTTTATCTGTCATATTTTATTTTCACCATTCTATTGGCACTTTTAGTTACTTTTATTGATATAATCTTCATTTCTAGACTCTTTTCCAGGCCTCTCTCTCCTGTCTTTTCTTTTCAGGCTGTAGCACACCCTTTAGTATATCCTGCAAAGCAGGTGTCTTGGTTATAAATTCTCTCAATTTCTGTTTATCTGTGAATATTCTAAACTCGTCCTCATTTTTGACAGACAATATTGCCAGATATAAGATTCTTGGCTGGAAGGTTTTCTCTTGCAGTATCTTAAATATATCATACCACACTGTCTTCTTGCCTATATGGTTGCTGATGAGAAATCAGCACGTAATCTTATTGGTTCTCTGTTATATTTTATGCATTGCTTTTCTTTTGCTGCTTTCAGGATTCTTTGTCTTTGGCATTTGACATTCTGATTAGTATGTGTCTTGAAGTTGGTCTACTCGGATTTTTTCAAATGGGAGTATGTCGTGCTTCTTGGACATGGATATCTATGTTCTTCAATATGGTTGAGAAATTTTCTACTATTATTTCTTCAAATATTCCATCTGCCCCTTTTCCCTTCTCTTCTCCTTCTGGGACACCCATGACATGTATGTTTGCATATCTCTTCCTCTCATTTAGTTCCCTGAGACCTTCCTCAAGTTTTTCCAATCTTTTCTTCATCTGTTCTTTTGTATGTTCACTCTGAGAGGCCATTTCTTTAAGCTCACCAATCCTTTCTTCTGCCTCCTCAAATCTATTATGATTCCAGTGTATTTTTAATTTCATTTATTGCTCTGTTCATTCCCATAAGATGTACTATTTTTCTATGTATGCTTTCAAATTCTTCTTTTTTTTTTTTTAAGATTTTATTTATTTATTCATTCATCCCCCCCCTGCTGCTTGTGCTCGCCGGGTCAGCCAACCACGCCGCACGGGCAGACCCGCCCCCACCAGGAGGCCCCGGGAACCGAACCTGGGGCCCCCCATATGGTAAACGGGAGCCCCACTGATTGAGCCACAGCCGCTTCCCTCAAATTCTTCTTTGTGCTCATCCAATGTCTTCTTAATATCCTTAATTTCTTTAGCCATCTCATTGAATTTATTAAGATTTGTTTGAACATCTATGATTAGTTGTCTCAACTCCTTTATGTCATCTGGAGGCTTATCTTGTTCCTTTAACTGAGCCATATCTTCCTGTTTCTTGGTGTGGATTGTAAATTTTTGTTGGTGTCTCTGGCTTACTAGATGTATTTATCCTGGGTGCACTTTCTCTCTTTAATTTAGGGTTTCCTGCCCTTTCTCCCTTGCTTGTTGTATAGTAGGAGCCAAGGTTGTAGTTGGTGCTCTAAGCTGTGGAGGCTTAAGCTACCCTCATTGCCCCAAGGACCAATGAAGCTTCTCTCAACTTTCTCCTTTGTCAGGGGTAGGGACATAGCCACCACTGTGTGGAATAATCCAAGTCATGCAGGCCTAGACTGTAGTTGCCCAGAGAGACTGATGAAGCATCACACCCCTTTCTCCCCTACCTGGGGAGGGGATGGAGCTGCAGGTCTGGGGAGCAATTTATGCAGTGCAGGTCCAAGATGACCACAGTTGCCCCAGTAGACTTCCAATTATTCAGTCTGTGCCAGCTAAATGTATCTGCAATTACCTGGAGAGGCTGGTACAGGGCCCACCAGCTTCTTCCCTGCTAGAGGTGGGACTGAAGCCTAGGATAGGGCTGCAGGCCAATTTGGGTAAAAGAAACCATTCTCTACCAACATTAATGGGTCAAAGAAGAAATTGCAAATGAAATCAGTAAATCTATTGAGACAAATGAAAACAAGAACACAACTTAGTCACCGTTGAACAGAATGCAGAATGGTACAGCCACTGGGGTGGACTGCTTGGCAGTTCCTAAAGAAGTTGAATATAGATTTGCCACATGATCCTGTAATACCACTATTGGGTATATACCCAGAAAAACTGAGAGCAGTGACATGAATAGACATCTGCATACCTATGTTCACAGTGGTGTTATTCATGATTACCAAAAGTTGGAAACAACCCAGATGTCCATCAACTGATGAATGGATAAACAAACTGGTATATTCACACAATGGAATATTATGCAGCTGTAAGAAGAAATGAAGTCGTAAAGCATATGACAAAATGGATGAACCTGGAGGACAGTATGCTGAGTGAAGCAAGCCAGACACAAAAGGACAAATACAGGAAGACTGCATTATTATGAACTAAATGTATTGTGTAACATAGTGTATGCTTCCATTTATGTAAAATGTAAATACAAATCAATTTATATAGGAAAGAAAAAAGATTGGTATAAAAATAGCAGAAAAGGGAGCTGTGGACAGCAGGGGAAGTATAGAGAGATCAAGAGGTAAAGGATTTTCTTATTTGTTTTTTTATTATTATTGAAATAATGAAAATGCTCTAATGATAACTGAGGCGATGAATGCACAACTATGTGATTGTGCCAAATACCAGTGATTGTGCACTTTGGATGAACTATATGCTTTGTTGATATGTATCAATAAAATTGATTTCCTTTTTAAAAAGGCAAACAGCACTTAAAAATGGGAAAATATGTAAATACACATTTACCAAAGAAGAAACATTCAATTCTTTTCATCACTAGAGAGACAAATTAAAATCTGTTATGAGTTATCATATACACGTACTAGAATGGCTAAAATCAAGAGAGATAATGCCATCTGTTAAAGATGTGGAAAACTGGAGCCCTCATATATTTCTGGTGAAAATGCAAAATGATGCTGACACTTTGGGAAACAACTGTCAGTTTCTTAAAAATATAAACTTACCATAATTCTTGCTAATTCCACTCTGAGAAATCTATCCAAGACAAATGAAATCATGTCCATGCAATGATTCCTGGGGCAAGTTCATGGCAGCAAAAACTGGAAAAAAAAATATGAATGTCTATTAACTAGGGCATGGATAACAAAATGTGGTACATCCATAAATAGATATGCAGTTTTAACTATCTGATTTCAAGCTCCCCCATGCTGCCCTTCAAAGCAGCCCCACCCAGTCTGTTCCCAACCTGCCTGGAGGGCACGCAAGCTTCTGAAGTACTAACTTTAGCAATAGTTATAGGTTCAAATAGGACAGAAGAGCCATGTGTAGAAACCACAACTGAGGCCAACTCTGTCACTCTGGGGAGCATAAATTCCAAAGTAGGGCCCACTGGCAAGGCACCAAACTCTTGAGCTGTCTGCCCTGACTCTATTGTCTGGATGTCTCCAGAGCCCTCAGAAGCCATGCTATTTGGTATAGTATCTACTTTGGCAATCAAATGGATCATGCTGAGACATGCATAAGCATAACCTCTGGAATGACCTCCCAAACCACTTTGAAGTCTCTTAGCCATATAAACTCATTCTTCTTTACCTTTTCCCCCTTTTGGTCAAGGTCTTTTTCCACTTGCATTGCAATTTGGTGCTTGGTAGTAATCCCTCAATGCCAGGGAAACTCATCCCCAGGAGTAAAGTCCCATGCTGGGGGGAAGGTAATGTATTTATATACTGAGTTTGGCTTAGAGAGAGGCCACATTTGAGCAAAAAGGAAGCTCCCAGGAGGCAACTCTTAGGCACTCTATAATACTAAGTTTCAATTGGAAGAGTAAAGGTTCATACACACAGCCATCAGTATCAAGAGCCCATCAGAAGACCATCTTCCTTCACTAGTCATTGCCCCTGTATTTGGGGGGTTCTTGCTGACCTATTAGAGAATGTGGCAGAGCTCCCCAGGATGGGAATTTGACATTCTTTTGGTTATTGTATGAATCTCCACCCACCATGGCAATGGTCCATGAACATTTAAATACACTCACATGCCTTATATGTATGCCCAGGTGAGCTTCCTCCCATGTCCCATCCCTGACAACCCACGCCAATTATCCTCCCTTGCCACAGAGAACCACAAGTGCTGGAGAGGATGTGGAGCGATAGGAACACTTATTCACTGTTTGTGGAAATGCAGAGTGGTACAGCCACTGTGGGGGACTGTTTGGCATTTCCTAAACAAGTTGAATCTAAACTTGCCACGTGACCCTACAATACCGCTACTGGGTATATATCCAGAAAAACTGAGAGCAGCGACACGAACAGACATCTGCACACCGATATTCATAGTGACATTATTCATGAATGCCAAAAGTTGGAAATAACCCAGGTGTCCATCAACTGATGAATGGATAAATAAACTGTGGTGTAGTCACACAATGGAATATTATACAGCTGTAAGAAGAAATGAAGTCATAAAGCACATGACAACATGGATGAATCTAGCAGACATTATGTTGAGCAAAGCAAGCCAGACACAAGAGGACAAATACTGTATGACTACATGACTATGAACCAAGTGTTTTGTAAATTCTGCATGATTCAAAGAAAATTCAATGTATACGGAACATTTAATGGAATAATGTTATTATTCAACAGTGTTTTCTTTTTATTTTTAAATTATTGTTTATATAGTCAATTATTAAATGTACAAAATAAAGTTTTTTTTTAAAAAAAGAAGTGATGTTACACAGCCAGGAGGTTTCTCAGTGGGAATGGGACCCTAAACCCCAGACCTTACCTGCCCTGTGTACTCCAAGAAAGCAGAAAGAAGTAAAACAGGGGAGGAAGAGAGAAAATTAAAGCCTCAAGTAACTCACCAGGGCTTAGATCTAAAGGAAGCAAAGTGCCTAAGATGAAGATCTCTGGAGTTGGTACACACTTTTCAATGCAAAGTGTTGGGGCCCCTACAAAACTCCCAGGCTGAGCAGAAACCTTCGCCCCTAGGCCCCTCCTGGGAGGGGTCCCCATTCAATGTGTTCCTCCAGGTAACACACCAGGTGTCAGTCACGCTCCCCCCCCCCATAAGCCCTTGCCTTGGGCATGATAAATTCGCCTCTCGCAATAACCCCTTTAAGAGCCAGCTGCTGAGGGCCAACCAGCAAAGGAGGCCCTTTCCAGGTGGGAGGCAGAAGAAAGCGCCGGGCTCTGAGGCAAATCTGAAGCACAAGGCCTGGGAAGGAGGCGCCCAGCAAAGGGAAGGACCCCGCGGCACCGCCGAGAGCGGAGGGCGGAGGGCAGAACCGTGTGGTGGACCAGGAGGGGTACTGGAGGAAGGACCGTTGGAGTGGAGGAGTAAGGACGGTGGGGGTTAAGGACAGTGGGCGATGGGGGCCACCCTGTGGCGTGGTTCCGGCACTCTTAATCTGACACGGGGCCCCGCGCCACGGCACAGCCGGGCTGGGCAGGGACCCCCAGCAGGACCCCGCACCCCCCGCCCGCCCACGAGCCGCCCGTGGAAAAACGTCACCAGTCCTGTGCGGCCAGGTCTCCAAACGGCACAGAGGGCGCGCAGCACCGGCGGCGGCGCCGAGCACAACTTTCCGGGACGCCCGCGAGCCCCCAGCGCGGAGCGAGCGAGCGGGAACTTTACAGGGAGCGCAGGACCCACGCTCCCGAAACGCCGGAGGGGGAGGGTCGCTCGCCCCACTTTCCCGTGCTTATGGGGGATCTTGCAGGCCCCGCGCCCCACCCCGCGCCCACAGAGCCCGCCGGCGCCCCCAGCACAGCCTGCACCCGCCCCGCTGCCAAGTTGGGTCCGCAAACTCACCGCTACCGCTGGGCTGGGACAGGGGCTGCGGTCCTGAGATGACTGCTTCGTTCGCTCCGCCGCCGGCCCGCACCGCGGGGCAGATACTCCATACCTCGCTGCACTGTGGGATCTGGTGCGTCCTCGCAGCTAGGAACAGGCGCAGGAGCTCAGCGTGGCCTCGGCTCCAAAACACCCCGTGGGCTGGGCGGGACTTCAGGGACACGAGGGCCGCGAGCTCAGGGGACCAGCGAGGTCTGACCTGTGTTCTGGGACTCCGCCCCTAAAGTGGGCATGGCCTGCTCCATGACGGACAGCACCCAGCAACCAATCAACACGCATTCCGGCTGGCGCATGGGATCGATCCAGCGGTGGGGGTGGGCCCAAGGGGGTGGGGTGGGGTGACTGACAGGATGCTAGCCAATGGGAATATGAAGCGACGACAGGGCGGGAACACCGCGAATGGCGGGACCTCGGGAAACCGTCGTTCCGCAGCCAGCTCCTTGGCGCTATTGGATGGTTTGCCAGGGCGAGCCGCTGGAAGCTCGGCCTGAGGAGAATCTGGGCGAATCGCGGGTCCATCGCCTCTGCTCCCCTTCCTCCCCAGAGCTGAGGGCTTGGCTTTCCTGAGGAAAGCCTTCGGGAATTCTTGCCCCTAGCCCGCATCCTGAGAATTTTTTTCTCAAATTTATTTTATTGATACCCTACTTTTGCTAAAATGCCCTCCTTACTGTCCTCAAATAAGTCAGGCTCATTCCCACCTCAATATATGTACAGATATCGTTTCTTCTGTCTAACATGATCTTATCCCAGAACTTTACATGGCTCATCCCCTTATTTTCTATCTATGTATCAACTCCGTAGGGAGATCTTCCCTGACCAGCCTATCCTCTCTCAACACGTTTTCTTCTGCTTTATCATTTTTTATAGCATTGATGATTACTTAAAATTATATTCTATCAATATTATTTTACTTGTCGATTTTCTGTTCCCCATCTATGATATAAATTCCACAGGGGCCATCTTTTACTATTATATCTCCAGTGTTGAGGGCAAGGCTCAGAGTCTGATAGATTGTGAACGTACAAAAAAAGTGTAGATGAAATAAATGAATGCTGGACTATGCTATGTGTTTACATAAACTGATCTGCACACACATATGATGGTAAAAACTTGCTTCTTTGCAAATGGACTTTCTCCATAAACCTTCCCAAATGTAGTTTTAAGCCTGTTTAATTTAACAGATCTAAATACTTCCATAAAATCAGTGCAGTAACCTGTGAAATATTTGGCTCCAGTCTGAAATGTGAGTTTTCCAGCTCACTGTTTCCCTCTTAGCAGTTCTTTTTACCTCCAAATCACACAGCCTCCTGATTCACAAACTGCTAAGTATACATATTGCCACAGGGGATGCAGAGCAACCTACCTTGTTAGTAATCCAGTATTTATTACTTTTTTTTTTTTTTTTTTTTTTTACCTTCAATGGTATTTTAAGAATAGGAATCTCTACTTCTTTGTGTAGGATCTTTGTACAAATGACTTGCAACAGCAGGCTATTTGGGGACACTAGACTTATTCAATCCTTGGACAGAGTTCTTTTTTTAGCAAAAGGTAAAGTGAAATTCAATCACAATTTGACTCTTCCAAACAGTTCATGTGTTTCCTTTACATCATTCAGAATTTTTGTGTCCCAATCTTCCTTGTTATAAAAGTGGAAACTTATTTCTTTCTTCCTAATAGGTTGCTTTTACCCTCATTCACAAGGTCAGCATCATATACTTTTAGACCAAAAGGAAATTCTTAGTACAACATGCACTTGAAATAGTACACTCATTTGAAGGGAACTTCAACAAGAGCTGTGTTTGTAATGTGTGCTTACAAATAGTTTTACTGGTGTTCCTAGTTGTGTCCCCTGGTTTGACTGTAATTCATCCAGGAAATAATTGCAACAATGAAATATATGCTTTTATTCCTATAATATAACAAGGAAAAATAAAAACAGTTCAAAAGCTAACTTACTATTGAAGTGTCAGAATCTAATGAATTTATCTGCACATCTTTTATTCTTTCAATCTCACCTGTCTGAAGTGTACCTGTGCTTATTTGATACACCAATGAAGCAGTTTATGGCACCTAACCATCTGTGCTTTTTCCTCCCTCAAATGAATAAAATGATAATCCATATATGTAAATTCGTAATCCACATGCACTGCTTATAACTCTATTAAGATAGTGAATTTTCCAGTGCACTTAAACTATGAGCTAAAGAGATGATTGCAATTTCAGACAGTATCATAAATACTCAGGCCCTTATAGCTATACACCTGTTGAGGAATTGGAGCTGATTTGTATTATAAAACATCTTAATGTAAAACTAAAAGAATAGCGTAAAGCCACAGTCCCTTTCCCCTCATGTATTTATCCTAGTTATCCAAATACTCATTGTGCAAAATCAGTTTATGGGAGAGTACAGTATATTTATAAAATATTTCTTGCTCTGAATGTGCTCTCTAAAACTAGGAAACTGAATAATTTAGACAAAGTTGTGTCCCTTGTTTCCTGAGTTTGCTCTTTGAATTCTTCTTATCCAAAATCAGGAACTGAATCTATTTGGTTAGTGAAAGATACTTGCACTTTAAAACTGTGGCTTTCTCACCTTTTAGAATGAGCTTATATTATGGGAGTAAGGTAGAAAAAACCATCCCTGTATTAAGTACTAAATGAGAAATTCTACAAAAAAAAGCAAAGTTATCTGTGGGTATTGCTTACCCTAATGATTAAGTTGCTCTGTTCATTCATAACCAGTGTTGCAAGACCTCTTGGTAAGATTGTTAGAATTTTTATATACAGACAGCACCAACCATTCAGTCATCAGAGATCAGGGTGAAGGACAGAGTGGAGCATATTGTTTCCATCCCTCAGGATTGTACTTCAGCCCTCCTGAAAGTGGACTACTATTGATTGGGCAGTTTAATAAAACTTAAATTTCACAACAGAAAAGAGCACTGAGTAGTATAGTTCAATCACAATTAAAATATCTCAAATTCTCATAGGATTCCTTTATTTATTCCTAAGTTTTCTCTTCCACAAACTTGCTACCTATACAAGAGTTCAAGGTAGATAGAAAATAGAAAATAGATAGGAAAAAATGACATTTTCTTAGGTTTTAGTACAGTATTTTTTACAGATTAGGTATTCAAGTACTTATTGACTAATAATGAGTTGAATTGTAAAGTTATATTTAAGTTTCTTCTGTGCCATGATGTAAGAACTCCACATTCAAGGAAGAAGCAAGCCTGGCATGAAGATCAGCTTAGAATAAAGCTTGTATCTGGGAAACAGAAAGATACTAGAAACTCCAAACTAAGGGCCTCAAAGAATGGCATTAGGATTCTGAAGTGTCAAAGGTCCACCTGTCATGTGTATGTGAACATTTGGACATTTCCCAGGCTAGAAATGCAACGTGCACATATTACTCTGCTTTCAAGGCTGATTGTAACCAGAGTGATTTTATGTTGGAGGTTTTTAGGATATTAAAGTATCGTTTTCTCAAAGACTCAAAAATCAGAGGTCTGGCAGAAGTTCTTGGGGCTGGAATTCTCTAAGGCCTTAGACCTCACACCTTAGACTCACAGAAGGCAAAATCTTTTTAGTCATCTAGGCCAATTTAATGTGGCTAAGCATCCAGATAGAGACTAGAACCTCTATGTCAGGAGTGTGAATGACATTTAAGCATCTGTGAGAGGATGCAATGTCTATCATTTACTATTTATTTATTGTTTTATGGAATTGTAATTTATATAAGGTTAAATATGCAGATCTTAGTGGATGGTGTTGCAGTTTGGCAGTTTGATGTAATTATGAATTCCCAAACTAGATATTGGATCATGCTTGTAAACTGGTCTGCTAATCTAAGCATGATTAAGTTATGATTAGCGCATTAACTGAGCCACATCAGTAGGGCATTGAGCCCCACCCCTTGGTGGGTCAGGAATCAAATATAAAAGGCAAGTCAAAGGACAGAGGAAGAAGTTTTGATATTGGAGTCTACAGCTGGAGCCCCAATAAGTAAGAGAGCTTGGAGAGAAGGCCCCAGGATAGAGATGAGCCATTCATCTGACAGTTCACAGCTAGCCTTGTGGAGAGAAGCAAAGCCTAGAGAGCCTCCTAGTCTACAGCTGACCTTGTGGAGGAAACAGAGGAGCTGAGCCTGGAGAGAAATGCAGCCCTGGGAAGAGGGGAACCCATGAAGCCTGAGCCCTGGCAAACATTGACAGCTGTCTTGCTCCAACATGTGGCAATGGACTTTGGTGAGGGAAGGAACGCATACTTTATGGCCTGGTAACTGTGGAATTCTACCCCAAATAAATACTCTTTATAAAGACCAACTGATTTTCTGGTATTTTGCATTAGCACCCATTTGGCTGACTAATACAGATGGTTTGAGGGGTTTTTACAAAAATGCAGAAGCTTGTATAATCCACACCCCTTTGAAATGTAAAGCATTTCCATTATGACAGAAAGTTTCCTGGTGCCCATTCACAGTCCATAGCCAGATGCAGCCACTCTTCTGATTTCCAGCACCAGAGACTGGTTTCCCTGATCTAGAATATCATTTAACTGGGACCTAAGAGTACATACTCTTTCATTTCTGACTTATTTTGCTTAACAATGTTTTCTGTTTTTATTAATTTCTCCATGTTGTTGTGATTTGTTCATTATTATAGCTGAGTAGTTTTCCATTGTATGAATATGCCACAATTTATTTATATATTCTTCTGCTTATAACCAACTGCATTTTCCCAGTTTGAGGCTACTATGAAAAAAGTTGCCATGAAGATTCTTGATAAAATTTTTTTTTGTAGATATATATTTCATTTATTGGGAATGGGATTTCTGGGCCACAAGGTAAGTAAATGTTTAACTATGGAACTGCTGAAAGGTTTCCCAAACTAACTGCACCATTTTATATTCCTAACAGCAGCAACTGAGAGTTCTGGTTGCTCTACATTTTCAAAGTTTAATCTTTCATCCCATCTAGTAGGTGTGAAACAGTATCTAATTGTGGATTTAATTTGCATTTTCCAAATGACTAATGACAATTGCTTTCTTATGGATGTATTGACATTCATATATCTTATTTTATGATGTGCTGTTCAAGTCATTATTTATATTTGGTTGTTTATCTCTTTATTATTCCATTGCAAGAATTCTTTAAATTTTTTGGAAAATAGTCTTTTGTTATATTTTTTCCTGGTCTGTGTCCTGACAGCTTATTTTCTTAATGGAGTTATTTGATAAGCAGAAATTTTAAATTTTGATGAAGTTCAAATTATTATTTTTTTATGATTGGTGTTTCTCCATCCTATGTAAGAAATCTTTGCCTTAACCAAGGTCACAGCACTATTCTGTTTTCTTCTCAGAAGCATTGTGGTTTGGCTTTTATGTTTAGTTCTTTGGTCCTTCTTGTATTAATTTTTGTATATATGGTAAGGTAGGCATTGAGGTTTTGTTTTTCCCTTTCACATATAGCTATCTAATTGTTCCAGGATCTTTTTTTTTTCCACAGATGGCTACAGGCTTTAATTGTTAAGTTAACTGACCTCAACTACTTTTAACAACATAAGATATTAATAAAACACAGAAAAATAAGATAAAAAAAAAAAACATAACCACAAAGGACTCAAAAAAAAAACATAAGAAATGCCACTCTAAATGAAATTTGTCTTGGCACACAGTGCTCTGTTCCTGATAGACACCAAGCACTGGGGAGCAATTACTGTCCTTCAAGGTATTTGCTTAAATAGATTAGGATGTTCTTTGAATATCCCTATTTTCTCTAAACACATCCATAAATAGAAGTCTAGCATTCATAAATAGCAGACTGTTGCCAGGTCCTGCCTATGGATGTGTATGTGGTATCCTACACAAGAATAGCCAGATGAAGAGGACTAAAGAGAGTTGAAATCCAGTACTTGCTCCTGCTGGCCAAGCAGTTCATCCTTGGGGGTACAAGATGGGAAAGGAATGGCAATCTAAAGGTGAAAGGGGTTCCTTTGTCAACAAATACACATATAGGAGGCACTGTTTATAATTCACTTAGAGGAAAGACTTTAACATTCACACAGAGGTGGCACCTTTTCTAATTTGTATGAAGGTGTTCTATATGCCAACATAAGCTCTGCATTGCTTATCTAACCATTTCTGAGCCTGCAATATTCAGTTACTGAGGCCTCTAATGGTAACAATTTCTGCATTTTAAAACTTTGGAGAGGCAGTAGGCCCCTTGGCTCTGTTTCCTCATTCAGGTTTTGATATTTTTCCCTTCATTTGGCTGTATTTTGTCTTATCACCTTCTTTATAAAATAGTCATGACACTCAGAACAATCTCTTCCTCAACTAAGGACACTGGGAAATCCATCTAAATGCAATATCTATCACAGATGTTACAATGACTCTGTAATGTCCAATAACATCAGTAGATTTTAATCTAAACAATGAATGTGTAGAAGGGCACCTAAGGACATTCTACTAAACTTTTAGAAGACCAGCTTCATCTTTTCCTCCCCTTTCCAATCTTCCCAGTTTCTTGGTTCTGGATACCCTCTTTTGCCATCCTTTCCTTGCTCTCAGCCTTCATAATAAACAATGGACATGGACTTTGACAGCCTAGATTGGCATGGTGCTTACAGAACTTTCAAGCATCTACTTATTTAAAAGTAAAATAAAAGTCTTTATTTCTATAAGTGTTCTAGGGAAATTTCTATTCACTTTTCTCTCTTTAGAGTTGAAGAAAGAAGTTTAAAGACTTGTCCAAGTTTACACAGATAGTTAGGAACAGAGCTGTGTCTTGAACCTCTGTGTCTCCAAGTTAGACTAAGAAACAACCTGCTTGCTTATCACCCACACCCCTTAGTTTCAAATTCCTTTTATGTTAAACAGAAAGTCTTGTAGCTCTTCCAAAAGGGAAGAGCATATGAAGGTTGGAAGAAAATAAGAATGATTGAGAAAAGGTGGATATTTGACAAAGAGGAAAAGTTCTGAAGTTTTTACCTTATAGAGTGGCAGAGGAAATTGACTAAGAAAAAAAGAGTACTATTGCTAGGTAATGCAGAAAGCTCACTTGAAATTTGTGATCATAAAATTAAAGTACAATTAACTAGGATAGTGGTGTGATTTTTTTCCCCAACCAAATTCAGCTATTTGGATGAATGTGCAAAAATATCAGTGTTTTATATTTAATTAGGTTTTAAGTTTTGTTCTCAAGTAAGAAAGGGAGAGAGGAGCAGTGAAGGCAAGAATGTTATGCAAGGGAGGGATTATGCTGAAAAATCCAAGGCATCTTAATTGTAAGGAAGTGAGTAAAGACATCAGTGTAAAAGGATTGGTCTTGGTCGGGCCAAAAAATTATTGGAGGGTACATATCACAGTAAGTGAATTTAAAATATAATAGAGACAGATTATTGAAGTAGAAGTTTTGGTGGTTAAGTTATTGGTAGGTTTAAATTTTACAAAAGTAGATGTAGAACAAAAAAGAGTGAGCCAGTTCCTACAATGATGTGTGAATGATAGAGAACGGGAGTTTGGTATATGATTAGAAATAAAGTGTGGTAGCAGATACTATAGTCTAATGAGGAGCTTCAGAAGAGCTAGAGATTTTGAAAGAGGCAATAATGTGCAAACATGTCAAATTGATCTCAAGGCCCTATCTTAGTTTGGGTATGAGAAAAATGCAGTCACCATTTGAGACAGATACTGCATTATCTGGATCCTCAAGTGATGGGCAGATTTCTATTAGCATGAAGAGGTAAAGGGGAAGTTCAGAGATATGGGAAATTTTAATGATGGCAGACTGAGAGTTCCAGGGGCATACAAGACAACATGGGAGTGAGTGAATACCTGAGCCAGATTAGGGACAGGTAGATCTATAAGGGGAGATAGATAAGTAGATAGTATGAACTTCCAGTGGAGACAGAGTGGAGGCATGATGGTACCAGGTCTGCTGGTCTCTTGGGGGAAGGTGGGCATTAAATGTGTGTGTGTGTGTGTGTGTACTTTTACCTATATAAACATACATACACATACACACAATAAGTGTAAGTTTTATCCAAACTAAAGCAAAATAAAATTCCCTAATGTTTCATGAGCTAGGGGAAATACATGTTTCCAAAAAAAAGATTTATTTACTTTTGTGTCTCATCATCAATTTTTCTTAGAGCAGGATAAGATACTGAAAAAGGAAATGGTTGGAATGAAGTCATTGTGCAAGTAATTCAGAAACATGGAGATTCAGTGGCAGGAAGGACTGCCTGAATTGTTTAAGCTTTCTTCTTAATGCAGTGTTCTGTCTTCCTTGGATACAGTCACATTCATGAGAATGAAAGAAAAGAATCACAGAACAACAGCAACATAACAGGAATATTGTATTTTCAAGAAAAGAAATAATCAAGAAAACTAAAGCAAAGTGTGTCTCATTTCCTCTAGGGATTCCTGTTATATAATTTCCATTTTAAATGAAGCAAAAATACTTCCAATAATGAGAGAAACACTTAAAAATTAAGAAACACTTGTTCTAGTTAATGTGTCTGGATAGTATCAAGAAAAAATCTCCCATAGGAGGTCATTATTATTTAAAAATTACTCTAATTAGGTCATGAATATATTAGGCCATATTCAGTGCCAACAAGATAAAAAATAGAGTTTGAAATGTGATGCACATAACATTACCAATGTGTTAGGATCATTTTATTCCAAAATGCCATTAAAAGATGAAAAGGTCACGCTTTAGGGAAGTAATTGGTACAAACTCTCGTAACTGATTAAAGGGTCTTTATTTAGGCTTATTTTTTTCTTTCTTTGAAAAGGGATCTTTCTAGATAGAGAAAGAAACACACACACACACACACATGATTCTGACTGGATGCCTGTTTGGCTGTTTTAATACAATAAATCAGGAAAAGAGGAAAACAAGAGCTCTTGAAATTTCAAAATAGACACACTTGCAGACAAGAACAAATTGCACAGAATACCTTAAGGAAATATTAAAAAGGTATAGATATTTCCTGTTGTGATCTGTTTTCCTTTCAGTTACACCATCTCTGTAGTTTCTTAGACTATGGGCTACATAGGCAATTCTACATTTAACTAGAAAATAGAATGAACTTTTAATGAGATAGTAATGCCCAAAACAAGAGGCTGAAGATTAGAAGTCTTTCTTTCTTTAAATTTTTTTGAAGAAACTTAACAGAATCTAATATAGTTTGATGGCTGAATTTGTTAAACTCCAGTAAGTTATATTAAACTAAATACATACAGCCAAGCTAGGGAAAGAATTCGCAGGGTTTACACATGCCTCTATTCCCTGTTAAAAGCATAGAAAGCATAGAAAGTTGGGACATTGCAAAGGCTTCATCATTTGTAGCATGACTTCTTATTGTCCTATTTGATCACACATAGTGAATGCAATTTTACATAATTGTGTTTGCAGCATGACATTATCAAAATTGCTTTATTTAAAACCTGTTAAAATCTTCATAATATACACAAGGTTTCCATCTCAATGACATGACACCTAAAGATGTGGCACATGAAAATTCACCTTTTTATCTCATTATTATTACCTTATAAATATTCCATATCTTAGTGTACTTTAGAAATTCTACACAACAATTGTAAAGGGGACCACATACATCAGATGTCTAACAATTTCACTCTGTGATTCTTGATGACACGAGGATTAACTTATGTTCTCATTACCCATTTAGCCATTCATTCAGGGATACACACACACACACACACACACACGTATATAAAACTTTTTATTGTGACACAATATCAGATTCACAAAAAGTTGCAAGATTTCTCATTTTACCTTCAATCAGATTCCCAAATGTTTATGTGTGTATATATATATATATATATATATATGTATGTATGTATATCTGTTTTTCCTTTGAACTACTTGAGAGTAAGTTCCCAACATCTTGACTGTTTACCCATAAGCACTTCAGTAAAAATTTCCCAAAAGCAAGAAAATTCTACATAACCACAGTATAATTATCAAAATCAGGGAAGTAACATTGATACAATAATATCTTCTAATCTACAGACCTTATTTAGATTTTACCAATTGTCCCAACACTTTATGAACACTTAGGTCTCTGATGTACATAGCAAAAAAGGATAAAGAACTTTTGAGAAAGTGAAAAAGTGCAATTTAGGGATAACATATTCCAAACATTTTAATTCAATAAATAGGCGATTGTTGTCTCTTTGCATATGAAATAAATAGTAGTAGTTCCTGTGGCAGTTTGAAGCTATTTTATGAATCCCAAAAAGAGAAAGATTATATTTGTGAAATAATCTATTTCCTTTCAATTGGACTATATCAGTGAGATGTGACTCAGGTTGAGTCTCTGCCCTCTTGTTGGGTCTGATAAAAACAGACACAGATAAAGGAAGCTGCTGTATATTTGACCCTGCCATGTAAGATAAGGCTTCTGCACACAGCTAAGATGCAAGGAAAGAAGCCTGGGAGAGGCTCAAAGGGCTGAGGCCTGAGAGCTTACAGCTGAACTCAGGAAGAAAGTGGAGCCAGCAAGACAGAGAAAGGAAGCCCGGTGACAGACAAGCCCTGCGCCAGGTTTGCCTTCAGCTGCAGAAGGGTGGAGACCTCAGCAGAGATCTGTGGTCATTTTGCTTTCCCATATGGCAGCTGACTGGTGAGAAAGCATCTCTTATGGTGCCTAGAGTTGGACTTTTCATGGCCTTGAACAGTAAACTTTTACCCCCAAATAATCCCCCTTTATAAAAGCCAACACATTTCTGATACTTTGCATAGGCAGCTCTTTGGCAAACTAAAACAGAGATTGATACCAGGATAGTGGGGTCATGCTGCTATGATTATCAAAAGTGCTGGAACAGTTTAATAAATGGGAAAGGAGTATGTTTTTGGAGGAATTGTGAGATGGTTGACAGAAAAGGCAGAAACTGCTCTGAAGACTGTTGATAAGATTATGGACCCTAAAGTTATTTCCAATCAGGCCTTAGAAGGAAATGATGAAACTATTATTGGAAAGTAAAGAAAAGGTGATCCTTATTTTAAAGTGTCAGAGAACTTGGAAAAATTGACTCCTGATGTTAGATGGAAGGCAGGATTTGAAAATGATGAACTAGGACATGTAGCTGAGGAAATTTCCACAGTAAATGTGGAAAAAGCAACCTGGCTTCTCCTTGCAGCTTATAGCATACTGGGAGAGGAAAGAGATAAGATAAGATCTAAACTGCTGGCCACAAAGTAAACAGAGACTGATTTGGAAATTCCAAGCTTTCAGAAAACAAGTCCCCAGAGGACAGTACCCCATGTGAAGACATCTAAAATTAGAACTTGTCAGTCAGGGTTGGAAGTGCAGTTATCTAGGAAGGACTTGTGGAAAGTCTTATTGTCTGATGGCTTGGACCGCTATTTCCTGCAAGCTAAAGCAAGAAGCTTTTTGTAAAATCTGTATGAATGAAGCCACTGTCAGCCTGGACTAACAAGTACAGAGAGGGGAGAGATTCAAGAAAAAATGGCTTCAAGAGGAAAACCATAGAAGCTGAGCTCTAGAATTAAGACATCTCCTTGGATCAAGAGAGGGACCCCACCCATGTATGCAGAAAGGGTGAGTTTGCCTGGCATTTGAAGAGGATGGGTATTCCAGCCCATTGTTAAGGGAGATTTTTGGCCACCTCAGGCTACAGAGAGGGTGGAGGGCATTCCCCAATGGTTGGTGAGAGTTAGGTTGCCACTCTGCTGTTTTGGCCTGTATGCCAGAGATTAGGGAGAATGTTGCCACCACCTCACTGTACTAAGGGGGTTGAGACTGACTCCAGAGGCTGAAGAAAGTGTGGCCATCACCCCAACATTTTTGGAAGGTGAAGTCTGGAGATCAGTCACCACCCAAATGCTTGAAGAGGGTGGAACTGAAAGTGTGGTTGCTGTGCAAGTCTGTGGAAGAGGTCAGCCACCATGAGACTCCAAGGAGAAGAAGATATCATTCTAAGGATGACTCTCAGACTTTGATATCTAATGGAATATGCCCTGCAAGCTTTTGGAACTGTTGGGGACCCATGATACCTGTACCTCCCCCATCGTTCCTTATGGTAATGCAAATGTTTATCTTAGGTTTGTCCCTCCTATGTATATTGGAAGCAGATAACTTGTTTTGTAAGTTTCACGGGTCTACAGCCAAAGGAAATTTCTGCCCTAAGAGAATCTACATGCTTATACCTGATTTTTATGTTATTTTATACTCAGCATTGCTACATAAATGAGTTAAGGCTTTTGAAATATTGTGATGTAATGAATGTATTTTGCATATGGAAGGAACATGTCTTTTTGGGATTCAGAGGGTGGAGTGTGGCAGTTTGAAATTATTTTATGAATTCCCAAAAGGAAAGGATTAAGTTTTAAAATAATCTATTCCTGTGGGTGAGAGACCCTTTCAATTGGGCATCAGTGAGATGTGATTCAGGTTGAGTCTCTGCCTTCTTGCTGGAACTGATGAAAACAAACACAGATAAATGAAGCTGCTGTATTATATTTGTCCAGGCCATGTGAGAGAAAGCTTCCACCCACAGCTAAGATGCAAGGAGAGAAGTCCCGGGGAGGCTCAAAGAGCTGAGGCCCAGGGAGAAATAAGGTCTGAAAGCTTACAGCTGAACTTGGGAAGAAAGCAGAGCCACCAAGACTAAGAGAGGAGACCAGTAACAGATAAGCCCTATGCCAGGTTTGCCTACAGCTGCAGAAAGGCAGAGATCTCAGCAGAGATCTGTGGCCATCTTGCTTCAACACATGGCAACTGACTGGTGAGAAAGCACCTTTCATAGTGCCTTGAGTTGGACTTTTCATGGCCTTGAAACTGTAAACTTTTACCTCAAATAAATCCCCTTTATAAAAGCTGTTAGGAGTTCCCCTTCACTAAGTTTGTAATAATTAACAAGCTGTGGCTCAATTCCCCTGACATGCTTTAAGGAAGGACAAGCCCCCCCTTAAGCCTACATGTCTGAAAGTAGGGCACTTCTCCAAAGGTTAAACAAAGAGACCACGGGTGAAGATGGGAGTAAAGTGAGATAAAGAGCTTCACTCCCTCCACATCAAAGCACCACCTGCTCCTCCAGCATTCCAAGAAAACATAAATCCCTAACCCACTACCCTCTAGCTATACAAGGGAAATTTTTCACCTTTAGGGCTTCCTATTGGTTCCTATTACTTGAACCCTTGACCCCCTCCCACCATCTATCATTTCCCCACCTAGGAATGTAGTGTATAAATTCAAATCCCTCCTTTCCAGGAGCGGGTTGAAGTCTATTCTACAGACCCCCTCTGTTGGGGAGGCTTCCCAATAAACTTTCTGTCTGCAATCATCAGTCTCCATGTCCCAGTGAGTGCTGTTTTTCCCAACAAAAGCCAAAACATTTCTGGTACTGTGCATCAATAGCCCTTTGGCAAACTAAAACAGTTCCCACTGTTGAGAGTTCACAATGGATCAGGCACTATACTAATGTCTTTATGTGAATATTCAAATTTCACCTTCATAACAACCTTGTAAGGTATGTATTATTTTATAGAGGAAGAAACAAGGGCTTTGAGAGATTCAACAACTTGCTTGGTCACACAGCACATGAGTTGGAAATCTGGAAATATAATCCAAATCTGTCTGGCTCCAAAGCCAAATTCTTATTCATTACACCATATTCCTCATAATATGAAACAACAGACACTGATAATGCATGCTTTACTGTCCTGGTGCTTATAATCTTCCTACATGGGAAAATGCCTTGTACAAAGTGGGCATTGGTACAATATTTGTTGACTGGATCATTGAATTACTTCAGCTGCTTAATTTTATGGATGAGGAAAGTGGAGCACAGAGATTGAGTTGTTCAAAGTCAGAGTAATTTAATGACATTAAATGGCATTTAGTTCAGTGTCACAGTATATAAAAAGGAGTCACAATGAGTGACACAAACAACAAACATTGAATCTCATGAGAGCACAGAGGAGAAGAAATAAGGAAGATCAGAATGCAGTGAGACAGGGGAGATTTCAGTAAAGGGAAGAGCCAGAGAAGACCATAAAGAATAAGTAGAAAGGTTTTTATAAATGAAGACACTGGGAGAGAAATTAACAGAGCATATTAGATGACCAAATATAGAGAAGCGTTCATTTTGGGAAAGGATGAAAGATCAGGCTTAGAAGGAATAATGCTGCCAGATTATGAAAGAACTTTACTTCATATAGAAAAGTTTACATTCCTCTAGGCAAGTTAAATTGGATATTTTCTGGCAGCAAAAACAATTAAACCATTAATGACAAAAAGACTGGATCCATTTCCACTCTAAGAAAAAGATTTACAGTTAGCAGTGTATTCAGAATTAAACAGTGATTTTTTTAGGGTCAATTTATATGTACACTTCTCATTTTCTGAGTTAGTCTGTATGAATTTGATACCTCATGGCTCAGGAAATGATTGAATAGGTCATATCTTCAATTGAGGTTCGGTAGTTCCAATAAACAGAGATATATAAAATATTTTAGCTGAGTAAAATACTAAATAATAGAAAAAAAATGGCAAAAAGAATAGACAAGAAAGAGAAAATGTATATGGTTAACATATGGCACAAGTTGCTAAAGAAACCAGAGTTTAACCATTGAGTTATTTCCCTTATGATTTTAGTATTGCCTTAGTTTTCCAGGCTGCCATATAATGGGTTGGCTTAAACCATGGGAATTTTTTGGCTCATGATTTTGAGGCTAGGAGAAGTCCAAAATGAAGACATCAGCAAGTCAACATTTCTCTCCAGAGTCTGCAACATTTGCCTTTTATCCCTGCCTCGCCGCCCTTGGCGATAATCTCTCATCCGGGTTCAGTTGAATTCTGGCTGCCAGCCCCTCCCCATGGCTTCTGGTTTCTTTCTTTTATAAAGCCTCCAGTAATTTCAATTATGGTCCAACCTCATTCACTTGGGCCACACCTTACCTTAAAACATCATCTTCAGGAGACATTTTATTTATAATGCATTCACACCCACAAGGATGTGGATAAAGATTTTAAAAATGTCTAAATTGGGTTACACAAATCTACCACAAGTATATACAAATCTATCCCAGAATTAGGGTAGTGCAAATTCTGGAGTAGTCATTTCTCTACCATTCTGACTTAGAAGCCTGGTCTCTGAAACTGTCTGCACTGACATAGGTGAAGAGGGATATGAAGATACAGTATGACATATCACCTCTAAAAAACAAAAATTTGTTTGGTTTGCATTGTATTGTTTATAAAGTCTCTTTTTATAATTATCTTTCATTTGTTGAATATTATTGTCCTCATGTTACAGATGAGAAAACTGAGGATCAGAGGGGTTAAGTGAATGTCCAAGAACATCCTGTGAATATAAGAACCAGGATTTTATGTGTAAATCCTCTGACTCAGGATTTCTTCTTTTTGCATTATATTATGGTCTATGGACCCAAATCATTTTTCTCTCCCAGATTGCCTGTGTGATAAAAGTAAGAACTAAACTTCCTCATTTGATTTATAGTTACACAATGGTTGAGAATAGTGCTTTTTCTTCTAATATCTGTGAGACAATTCTTGATACCATTACAAAGTTAGAGAGGGTAAAGACATGCCATTTTTGCTACTGGCATGTCTCCCTCCTTCTTACTCTGCTTAAAAATATTTATTATTAATTTTGTTGTTTTTACTACTAATGTAATACACATTGCTCAAACAACAGGTCAGAAATTTAAGGTAGAAGGAATATAAAAATCTTCCTGCTTCATACTCCATTCTCCATTCCCTGTTTCCACTTCCAAAAGGAAACCTCTGCTTTCAGTTTTTTTTCTG
Source organism: Tolypeutes matacus (assembly GCA_026826555.1). NCBI lineage: Eukaryota > Metazoa > Chordata > Mammalia > Cingulata > Chlamyphoridae > Tolypeutes > Tolypeutes matacus. Next base: position 986,971 of record JAKSZT010054586.1, read on the forward strand.
ATACTTTCTCCTGGTATTTTTTTTTTTTTTTAATATATACAAATGGGATCATGATTACTTCTTTTATTTTTCAATAGATCTTGACCACTTTTTATTTCATATGTATCAATTTACTTTATTCCAGTGCAGGAATGTAGCAAATTTAACCAGTCCCTTATTCATACCTTTTTGGGTTTTTTTTGTTCCAGTTTTCTTGTTATTAAAAACAATGTTGCAATGAATATAATTGGACACAAATTTTTGTGCACAGTTGCAAGTAAATCTATTGGAGAAAATCTTAAAAGTGTAACTGATGGTTAAATAAGTATTTTGATTTAGTAATTTGATAAATTTTGCCAATATTTTCTTCAAATGTGTCTGCCAATTTTCATTCCTATAACAGGAATATATTAGTGCCCTCTTTCCTATGTTCTTATGAATTCTGGTTGTTAAAGAATGTTATAATCATTGCCAATCTTATTGACATATAACTGTTGTTTTAATTTGCATTTATTTGATTATTTAAATGAAAGTGACTAGTCACATATATATTAATCATGCATAACTCCTTTTCTGTGTGGTAGCTGTTCATGCATTTTACCTATTTTTTGATTTTTTATTTTATTTTATTTTTACTAAGTTGCAATTGCTCCTTGTATATTAGAGAAATTAACTATTTGCCTTTCTTATTTACTCTACTATTCCCTAGTTTATCATTTATCTTTTGTCTTTTGATTTTTTCCCGTTATACAGATAATTAATATATTTATCCCCAATATATGATTTTTTAATTTATACCTGCTTTTATTTTTTTCTGCATCTTTAGAGAGACCTTCACCAGTTCAAAATTGAAGGAAAAATATATTCATAAATTCTTGTAGTCTTTTAGGGTTTCATTTAATATTTAAACAATTGATTAATCTGGAATTCATTATGATGCAAGGAATGAGGTATGAATCAGATTTTTTTGAAATTGCCAGTCAGTTACCCCATCATTATTAACTGAATCTTATTTGTCTCTCACCATTAGGATATAAATTCTCATATAAAGCTAGTCTATTTGTGACTTCCTTATTCTCTTCCATTACTGTGCTTGCCTATTTTTATGTCACTATTAAATTAATTTTTAATACTTAAACTATGGAAATTGTTTCAATATATATATATTTTTTTGGTTTCCCACCTTTCACAAATTATTTTAGAAATTTTCTGAATATTTGTAATGTTTCTTTTTCTTGAAAAAGTTTGCTTACTATTATTGTGTCATATTCCCCAAAATTCTTGTTGAAAATTTGAGATTGAATTCATACATTATTTTAAGCTTAGTTGTTATTTTTATAAAATTGAGTCTTCCTATTTTAGAACAGGTTATACATTTCCATCCTACTGAGACTGCTCCTCAGCAGAGTTCTAAAATTTTCTTCATATTGGACCTGAACATTTTTTATTATGTTTGCTCTAAGATATTGTAGCTTTCTGATTGGTCTAATTAAATTGTTTTGTGTAATAATATTGCAATCACTTTTTTAGATTTACTTGTTATTTCTAATAGTTTTTAACTGATTTATAAGGGTAACAGGACATGCATTCATATAATGTTCAAATATTGATGCCATTTATTTTACTCTTCTGTCAAACTTCATAGACTAAAGCATCCAGAATAATGTTTAATAAAAGTAGTAATAGAAATATTTCTTTTTCAAAAGAGTAATGGGAATGCCTTTACTATTTACCATTAATCATGGCCCTGGATTTGAGTTTAAAAAATTATTTATACCATGTCAGGGAAATCTCTAGCTTTTGAGTTTACACAAGGTGTATTGAATTGCTTTTACATTGGAAATGGAAATTGAATTTATTTTCCAAATGTGCATTTCACCTCTATCAAGATGATATTTTCCCTTGTTAACTTTTCAAGCTGACATATTTGAATAGATGTCCTCCTACTCAACCATCTTTGCATTTCTGAAATAAACCTCACTTGGTTATAATATAACATTATATTCATTAACTGATGAATTTGTCTTGCTAATATTTTATTTAGGATGGCTGCATCAATATTCATATAATATGTTTTCTTTCTTGAACATTGTTAGATTGTGTGTTTGGGTGTGTGTGCATGTGCACTTGTATGTGTTTAAGGGGGGGAAAGGTGGTTTCCCTCTTATTATATCACCAGAAGTATGTTCTTTGAAGATTAGGAAAAAAAAAAACACATTAAAAAGCTCTGGGACTACCTCTTCATTGGTGGTTAGCTTGTTGATAACTTTTTCAATGTTCTCTTTGGTAATTTATCTGATTAGAGAGTATATAACTTTGTAAAATTTACTTATTATTTCCTAGGAAAAACATTCATTTAAATCATTTTTTCAAAGTCTCTTGAATAGAGTTTAGAAAAGTATTCATTTTTTTATTCTTATAAATTCTTTATTTCTTGATGAATGTTTGATCTGTTATTCTTTCTAATTTTGTGCTTTCTCCTTTTTTATTATGGCAATCTCTTTTATCATATGCCCCAGGGGGATGGGGAGGAATGAACAGAAAAGATCAAATGGGGTATTTAGTGGTCATGGGAAATGTTTTTCTTTACCTCACAGTAATGGACACAGGACATGGTAAATATCATCAAAAATTATTAAACTGTACCATCTAAACTGTAACCTATACTGTAAACCATTGACAATGTTTAGTAGCTATGTTTCACTATCTGCATAACAGTTATAACAATGTTACCATCCACACACACGCAAAAATGTTTTAATATGGGGTTGGGAAGAGGGAGGGAGATTGGGTATATGGGAATCTCTAGTATTCTGTGAGTGACTTTGCTGTGACCTAAAATTTCTTTGCAAATTAAATGAAAATTTGGTAGAAACTGGGGAATGAGAGGGGGAAGGTGTCATGGTACATGCTGGACATCCGATAATGCAGTGATAAAAGGAGAAAAAATAAAAATAAAAAATAACCTAAAAAAATTCTTTTGTTTTTTTTCCATTTTTTTGAATGTCCCAATCTGTTAATTATATTTTATTTTTAGTTCTTTTTTTCTGAGTTTCCTTGAATTTTATCTCTTGCATTTAAGCTTATCATTATTATTTCATTTTTCTATTAATTGTATTTGGTTATTATATGGGCTTCATCTTCAAGGAAAGTTTAGATCACTGAAGGGTTACAATGGGTGCTGCAGAGGATCATTGTTGGGGGGTGTCTGGGATGGGAGATTCATGGGAGTAAGTTCATCTGAATATACATGAAAGATATATACAATTGTTCAAATGATCAAGGAATTCATCATGGTCATGGTGGGTAGACAATCACTCAATAGATGAGGGAATAATAAATTCCCAGCCTGGAGAGCTCTGCCACATTCACCAAGGGAACAGCAATAGTCCCCTGAGCGCAGGCTCAGTGTCTGGCAAAAGAGGATGGCCCCCAGAGGGGTTCTTGTTATTGATGACTACCTTTATGAGTCTTTGATCTTGTAATTGAAACTTGGCCTACTGTTATGGGGTGCCTAAGGGTGGCCATCTGAGAGCCTCCTTGTTGCTCAAATATGGCCTTTCTCTAAGCCAAACTCAGCATATGAATGCATTCATTACCTTCCCCCCAACGTGGGACATGACTCCCGGGATGAGCCTCCCTGGCAATGAGGCATTAATACCAAGTGCCAACTAGAAACACGACTGGAAAAAACCTTGAATAAAAGGGGGAAAAGGTAAAGACAAATGAGTTCATGTGGCTAAGAGACTTCAAAGAGAGTCAGGAGGTCATCCCTGAGGTAACGCTTACACACACCTCAGTAGGATTTCATAATACACCAAAGTGGCTATCACCCCACACAGAGGGTCTCCTGTGGGCTCTGGAGACACCCAGGTCCTATATAAGGGGGGATAGGCCCAGAGATTGATACCTTATCAGTGGGCTATACTTTGGAATCTGTGCTCCTGAGAGTGACAGAGTTGGACTCAAATAAGTCCTCCCTGCACATGGTCCATCAGTCCCTTCTAGTCAAAGCTATATGTGGTGCTGGAGATTGTAGGTGTACTTCCAGAGACTGGAGCCTCTGGCCTGCCTATGTACCAGGTGTGTGTGGAATCTCGGTGGAGCTGCAACTCCTACCCTAGACTCAATGGACTCATCCAAGTCACCTGGCAAGGAGACAATGATGGGCAATGGCCATCCCAGGGAATGGAGAGGGCCTGCATCTGCAGGCAGGATCATCCCACCCACCTTATCCATGGGATATAAGCCCTCTCTCACTTGATGGTGGAGTGGACATCACCATCCCAGTCCCCTCAGGATTGGGGGAAGAACTATGGAATAGAGTGGACTTGATGGTATTCTGTTGTACACATATGGTGATTCTAGCAATGGAAGAAATTATAACAATGAGGTGGAGCCAATGGCCACTTGACACTTTTGGGGCAGGGAGGGGATGTGCAGTTGAAATATAGGGGTTTCTTTAGGATTTGGAGGTTGTCCTGAGTACCGTTGTGGCAACGGATGTAGGCCATTTTAAATCAGCACACACTACTCAGAACTGTGTGGGAGAGAGTGTGATCTATGATGTGAACTGTGGTCTATGGTTGGTGGCAAGGCCCCAGGATGTGTAAGTCCATTGAGGGTGGTGGGCCACACTTATGGGAGATGTTCATGTGGGATGTGGTGGGAGGTGTGGGAGGTGGGCAACATGGGAATCCCAGTGGGTTCCGTGTAGTATTTTGGGTAATCTAAGCACCTCTTAAAATATATTTATATATATATAAATAACATTTTTGTAAGCAAATGCATATATATGCATATATATTTATATATCATTTTACAAATATTGCTATGTATTTTGAAAATTTTGAATTTTACCCACAATAAAAAATAAATTAATTAAAAAAAAAAAGATTCATCCATGTTATTCTGTGTGTTAGCACTTTATTCCTTCTTACAGTCGAGTAATACTCCATTGTATTTACGTATCACATTTTTTTTATCCATTCATTTGTTGATGGGTACCAGGATTGATTCCAACTTTTGGCAATAGTGAACAATGCCGCTATGGACGTTGGTGTGCATATATCTGTTTGTGTCTTTGCTTTCAATTCTTCTGGGTATATACCCAGCAATGGAATTGCTGGATCATATGGAAGATCTATTGTTAGATTTCTGAGGAACTGTAAAACTGTCCTCCACAGTGGCTGGACCATTCTACAATCCCACCAGCAGTGAATGAGTGTTCCCATTCCTCCACATCCTTTCCAACACTTATAGTCTGCTGTTTTTTTAATAGCTGCCATTCTAATGGGTGTAAGATGGTATCTCATTGTAGTTTTGATTTACATTTCCCTAATAGGTAGTGGTGTCGAGCATTTTTTCATGTGCTTTTTAGCCATTTGTATTTCTTCCTTGAAGAAGTGTCTTTTCAGGTCACTTGCCCATTTTTAAAATGGGTTGTTTGTCTTTTTATTTTCAAGGTGTAGGATTTCTTTATATATGCAGGATATTAGGCTCCTATCAGATATATGGTTGGCAAATATTTTCTCCCATTATGTAAGCTGACTTTTTATTTTTTTGGTAACATCCTTTGAGGTACAGAATATTTAATTTTGAGGAGATCCCGTTTATCTATTTTTTCTTTTGCTGCTCATGTTTTGGGTGTGAAGTTCATGAAACCATTTCCTATTACAAGGTCCTAAAGATGCATCCCTACATTACCTTCCAAGGTCTTTGTGGTCTTGGCTCTTATACTTAGATCTTTGATTCATCTTGAGTTGATTTTTTTATAAGGTGTGAGATGGTGTTCCTCTCTCATTCTTTTGGATATGGATATCCAGTTCTCCAAGCAACACTTGTTGAAGAGGCCATTCTTTCCCAACTGAGTGGTCTTGTTGTCCTTGTCAAATATCAGATGACTGCATATGCGAGGATCTATATCAGAACTCTCAATTCGGTTCCATTGGTCAGTTTGCCTTTCCTTATGCTAATACCATGCAGTTTTGACCACTGTAGCTTTGTAGTATGTTTTAAATTCAGGTAGTGTGATACCTACAACTTCATTTTTCTTTTTCAATATGTCTTTGGTGATTTGGAGCCTCTTACCTTTCCATATATATTTTGTAGTTAGTTTTTCCAGTTCCTTAAAAAATTCAGTGTTGATTTTTAGTGGCATTGCACTAAATCTGAAGATTAGTTTGGGTAGGATAGACATCTTGATGATGTGTATTCTTCCTATCCATGAACAGGGATTATTCTTCCATTTATTTAAGCCTCCTTTGATTTCCTTTAACAGTGTTGTGTAGTTTTCTGTAAATAAGTCCTTTGCATTTTTAGTTAAATTTATTCCTAGGTAAATGATTCTTTTAATTACTCTTATAAATGGTATTTTTTTCTTTATTTCCTCCTCAGATTGCTCATTATTGGTGTACAGAAATGCTAATGATTTTTGAGCATTGATCTTATAGCCTGTGACTTTACTGAACTCATTTATAAGTTCTAGAAGCTTTGCTGTAGATTTCAGGGCTTTCTAAATATAGGATCATGTTGTCTACAAATAATGAAATTTTTACTTCTTCTCAAATTTGGATGCCTTTTATATCTTTTTCTTGCCTCAGTGCTTGAGCAAGTACTTTTAAGACAATGTTAAATAGGAGTGGTGATAATGGGCATCCTTGTCTTGTTCCTGATCTCAGGGGAAGGCTATTAGAATTTCACCATTGAAGATGATGTTAGCTTTGGGTTTTTCATATGTACCCTTTATCATGTTCAGAAAGTTTCCTTCTATTCCTATCTTTTGCAGTGTTTTTATCAGGAAAGGATACTGTATTTTATTGAATGCTTTTTCTGCATCTATCAAGATGGTCAAGTGATTTTTTTCTTTCAATCTGTTTACATGGTGTATTACATTGATTGATTTTCTTATACTGAACCATCCTTGAATACCTGGGATGAAATCTGCTTGGCCAAGGTGTATAATTCTTTTGATATGTTGTTGAATGCGATTAGCAAGTATTTTGTTGAGGATTTTTGCATCTAAAGTTTCATTAGAGAGATTTGTCTGTAATTTTCTTTTCTTGTAGAATCTTTATCTGGCTCTGGTATTAGGGTGATGGTGGCTTCATAAAATGTGTTGGGTAATTTTCCCTCCTCTTCAATTTTTTGGAAGAATTTAAACAGGATTGGTGTTCATTCTTTTTGAAATGCTTGGCAGAATTCACCTGTGAAGCCATCTGGTCCTGGACTTTTCTTTGCTGGGAGATTTTTGATGATAGATTCAATCTCCTTAAATGTGATTGGTTTGTTAAGTTCTTGTATGTCTTGTAGCATCAGTGTAGGTTGGTTGTGTATTTCTAGAAATTTGTCCATTTCATCTAGGTTGTCTAGTGTGTTGGCATATATTTTCTCATAATATCCTCTTATGATTATTTTTATTTTTGTGGGGTCATTTGTAAATTCTGCCCTTTCATTTCTGATTGTATTTATTTGCATCTTCTCCCTTTTTTTATTTGTTAGTCTAGCTAAGGGTTTGTCAATTTTATTGCTTTTCTCAAGGAACCAGCTTTTGGTTTTGTTGATTTTCTCTATGGTTTTTCTGTTCTCATTTTCATTTATTTCTGTTCTAAACTATATTATTTCTTTCCTTCTGCTTTCTTTGGGATTGGTTTTCTGTTCTTCTTCTAGTTTCTCTAGATGTTCAGTTAAATCTTCAAGTTTACTCTTTCTTGTTTTTTAATATAGGCATTTAGGGCTATAAATTTCCCTCTCAAGACTGCCTTCACTGAATCTCATAAGTTTTGATATGGTATGTTCTTATTTTCATTTGTCTCAATATATTAACTGATTTCACTTGCAATTTCTTCTTTGACCCACTGATTATTTAGGAGTGTGTTTTTCAGTCTCCACACATTTGCAAATTTACTTTTTTCCTGTCTATTATTGATTTCTAGTTTTACTCCATTGTGATCTGAGAAGGTGCTTTGTATTAATTTCAATCTTTTTATATTTATTAGAGCTGCATTGTGACCTAACATGTGGTGTATCCTGAAAAAAGATCCATGGGCACTTGAGAAGAATGTATAACTCACTGAGTTTGGATGCAGTGTTCTGTATATGTTTGTTAGGTCTAACTTGTTTTTCATATTGTTCAAGTTCTCTGTTTCCTTGTTGATCTTCTGTCTAGTTGTTCTATCTAATGATGTGAATGGGGTGTTGAAGTCTCCAATGATCATTGTAGAAATGTCTATTTCTCCCTTCAGTTTTGCCAGAGTTTGTCTCATATATTTTGGGGCACCCTGGTTAGGTGCATAGATATTTATGACTGTTATATATTTCTGGAGGATCATCCATTTAATAATATATAATGGCCTTTTGTATCTCTTATAACTTTTTTGCATTTAAAGTCTGTTTCATCTTATATTAGTATAGCTACCCCTGTTCTTTTCTGGTTACTATTCACATGCAATATCTTTTTACAACCTTTCACTTTCAGCTGGTTTGTATCCCTGGGTCTAAGGTGAGTTTCTTGTAAGGAGCATATGGATGGCTCATGCTTTTTTATCCATTCTACCAGCCTGTATCTTTTGATCAGGGAGTTTAATCCATTCACATTCAATGATATTACTGTAAATGCACTATTTACTTCCTCCATTTTATTCTTTGGTTTTCATATGTCATCTTGTTTTTATTTGTCTTTTTACTCTTGGTTATCCTTTTTGCCATTCTTTCTTCTTTACTCTCCTCAAAGCCTCTCTCTCCTGTCTTTTTCTTTCAGGTTCTGAAGCTTCCTTTAAAATTCCCTGCAAAGGTGGATTCTTTTTTGCAAACCCTCTTAGTTTCTGTTTGTTTGTGAATATTTTATATTCACCTTCATATTTGAAGGAGAGTTTTGCTGATAAAGAATTCTCAGCTGTCAGTTTTCCTCTTTCATTTTCCCAGTTGTATCATACCACTGTTTTCTTGCCTCCATGGTTTCTGAAGAGAAATCTGCACTAAGTCTTACTGGACATCCCCTGAATGTGATTGTTTGCTTCTCTCTTGCGGCTCTGAGAATTTTCTCTTTATCTTTGACATTTGACATTCTGAGTAGTATGTGTCTTGGCATAGGTCTATTTGGATTTATTCTGATTGGGGTATGGTGTGCTTCTTGGACATGTAAGTTCATTTCTTTCATGAGAGTTGGGAAATTTTTATTATTTCCTCAAATACTCTTCCTGCTACTTTTCCCTTTTCTTCTTCTTCTGGAACTCCCATGCCAAATATGTTGTTGCATTTTGTGTTGTCATTCAACTCTGAGCGTCTGCTTAAATTTTTCCATTCTTTTCTCTCTTTGTTCTTTTTTCTCTTCAATTTTAGCTGTTTTGTCTTCAGTATCACTTATTCTTTCTTATATCATTTCGAGTCTGCTGTAGTATGCCTCAAAAGTGTTTTTGATTTCATCTATTGTATCTTTTGTTCCCATGAGCTCTGTTACTTTTCTGTTCAGGATGTCAAATTCTTCTTTGCATTCGCTCAATGTCTTCTTGATGTCATTTATCTCTTTAACTATATTGTCTTTCAACTCATTAATTTGATTTTGGAAATTTGTGCTCATCTTGCTGTTTAGTTCTCTCAAATTCTGCATCTCTTCTGACACTTTGATGTATTCCTTTTCTTTGGCTATATTTTCTATTTTCGTAGTATGGCTTGTAATTTTTTGCTGGTGTTTAGGCATCTGGTTAAGATTTAGTTTACTCAGATGCTCAATCTCTTTCTCTTTTACAGGGATTTAGTGGCAGGAGGTGGTGAGTTACCACAGCTCTTTAATTTTTGGATCGACCTGGATTGTTAGGATTGTCCTGCTGGTTGCTTAAAACTGGGCAATGGACCCAGTAATGGGTTGTAGAGTCACTTTCTAGGGCTTTGGGCAGGGAGGCTTTAGAGGCCAGAAAAAGCCTCTCCTCATTTTTTATTTTCTTGTGGGAACTTCCTTAGTCTGCTAGGAGAAGGAGCTCTTTGGCAGCTCTCAAGTCAATGCCTGGTTCAAGTGTATTTGTTGTAACACAGACCAGCTCAATGTGAGGTGAGAGCTTCCTGTCTCGAGGCTAAGAGCCTAATAATTCAAATTTTCTCTGAGACATTTCCCCAGCCTTCTCTTTTCCAGGCTAGGAAATATTTCCACTCCCCTCAGAGTCCTCAACAATCAGTCCCTGTTAGTAGAGAAGGAGATTGGGGAGTTGTATATATTTAGCCCCTTGCAGGCTCCAAGGCGAACAATGGCACAGCCCCACCTGGCCTGGAAGGGCTCTTGGGACACAGCAGACTGAATCTGTGAGTCAAAAGCTGAGTCAGCCTTAAGCTGTGTCCCTCTCTTTCCCCTTCACAGTGTAGTCCTCAACAATTAGTCCAGGCTAGAAGAGAGGGAGATTGTGAGAGTTGGATTACTTCAGTCCTTTACAGGCTCTCAGGGCATACCACTGTGTGGTCTCATCTGGCCTGGAAGGGCTCGTGGGGCACAGCAGACCAAATTTCTGGGTCAGAAGCTGAGTCAGCCTTAGGCTGTGTCACACTTTCTCCCCTTTCCTGGGGTGGTAGATCCCTGGAGCTCCCTTTGTAGTCACAGGCCCAGAGGCCTGAGAATTCTAAAGAGTCTTTAGTGTGGGGGAGGGTGCTGGCAGCTGCAGCCACTGCTGGTTCCAATTCATGGTTCTGTCAGTTCTGTTATCGCAATTTCCCTCTTTTGTCCCTCTGTCCTCTGAGTGGTGTGCAGACTTCACTTGTTGTCCAAAACCCTAGAATATCTTTTTCTGGGCTGTTTCAGCCTGTCCTCTAGCTATTTTTCTGGATAATAGTCTCCTATGTCCTAGTAGTCTGCCATCTTCCTGGAAGTCCCCCTCCTTGATTCTTAAAAATAATATTATTCAGCAGTGAAAAAAGAATGAAGTTTCTGTATACATGCAACAACCTAGATGAAAATTGAAGTCATCATGCTTTGTGAAATAAGCCAGACACAAATCTTCCTGATATGAAATAATTAGAATAAGCAAATTCATAGAGTCAGAAACTAGAATACAGTTTACCAGGGACATTTTTAAAATGACGATGACCAAGGTATGGTGTCTTAGTTTCCCAGGGCTGTGCTGTAACAAAATACCACAGACTAGTTGGCTTAAAAAAGAGAAATTTACTGTCTCACAGTCTGGAGACTAAAATCCAAATCAAGGTGTTGTCAGAGCCATGTTTCTTCTGAAGGCTGTAGGGTTCTGACGAGGGCCAACAATCCATGATGTCCCTTGTTTATTGCATCCCTTAAGCTCTGCCTCTGCCACATGGCCACCTCTGTCTCCTAATGACTCCATCCAAATTTCCTCTCTGTATAAAGATGCCAATCATATTGCATTTGGACCCACCCTAACCTAGATTAACTTCACCTTATCTAACACACCTTCAAACATCCTATATCCAAAAAGGTTCACTTTCCTGGGACTGGGGGTCAGAACTTGCACATATCTTTTTGAGACACACAATTCTACATATAACATATGGTAAGGTAGAATTCTTATCCTTCTGATCTCATCATCATCAAGAAAAATTAAGAAATCACAAAGACAGAATTGTAAACTACAGAATACAGGGGAGCTATTTCTTCTGAGTAGTGTTAAGTCAAGAATTCTTTTTCATACTATTATTTGTGCCTGTGACCAGACCTGGTATCATCATAATCAGGAGGTCTAAACTATATTTCCTTAATGGTAAAAAGTATCTAAAGGCTTCACATTAAAAAAAAGAATGAAAAATTAAGCATATTTTTTTTATTTTCTGTAACTTTTATGTGACATGTCCTGTAAATTTCTTCTTCTGTTTTTTCCTTGCTGACTTGTATCTCTTGATACTGGAGAAGACCAAGCAGTAAAATGAAAACAATTAATCTACTTAGAATTAAGTAACCCCTTTTTCCTATCTTGCTTTGTAAGATGTAGTGTTTCTACACTTAGGCTGCTAGAAAAAGATAAGGTCTCTAAACTTAATGAGCCTACACTCTATCAAAAAGACATAAAGTGGAGTAATCTCAGGAATTTTAGAGTTCTTAAAATGACCCACTTATTAATTGAGTCTCTTCTAGAATGGTGCCTGAATTCATGGTTTGGCCAATTCTTCAACACCTCTTGTGACAGGGATATTATTACTTCACAAGACAGTCCATTTTCCCCTTTTGGCTTCTCTTAGTGGAAGTTTTCCTTACATTATCTTAAATCTTACTCAGTAGCATCCACCTCTTCACCTTTAATTCTACTCTTTGTGGCTATATATTTAAATGTTTTCATTGTGAAACTGATGGGCAAAGGCATTAATTGTTCAGAGAAGGAAAAGGGAAATGTAGGGCTACAGTAGGAATGGAAAGGTGGGCTTGACCTGGGCTTGGGAGAATGCACAGGATTTTAAAGAAGTACAGGGGGAGCACAGCATAATCCACAATAGGAAAGAACACTGCCAAGACTCAGAGGCAGAAATAAGTTTGCCAGCTTTGGACTTTCCCTTTCTCTGGAGTACTTGCACCTTGAAAGGAGCTAACTGCAAAGAACAACACTTTTCATTAGGAGTGAAGCTCAGAGGACCAGATCTAAGAATGGTAAAGATGGTGAGGTTATGCAAAAGTTCCCTTGGCCCACATATTTTCCTCCTCAAAAAAAAGGGGAGGGAAGGAGTTTCCACACTTTTGGAAGTCCAGGAATTCTTGAGAGAATTTTTTTTTGCTTTAGGGAGTAATTTTATGTAATGCCACCTCACTGAGATTTTTAGCAGCTTTGTATTTTTACACACTAGGGGACAATTGCATTATGTATCTGGGTCTATGAGCTTGATAAACTTAGACAGCTAATGAGTCATAGGTGTGGTTGTGGTTGGCTGCTGGGAAGATGATACTTGTGGAGCTCATGAAGTGGAGTAAATCATTTCCTCTAAAACAGTGCTCTAATGAAAAGTGCTGAAATGCAGAATGATAGTAAATTTTCAGTTGCAGTGACCAGCAGCCCTGAGTTCAAGAAACTTGGAAGAATTCAGTGTCCAGGGAAATATATACATTTTTGCATTCAGAGTAAAACAAATGCTTACTGACTCATGGAGCAAGGAAAATATTGCCTGAAATAAACTACAAAGATAAGAATCACATCCCTTTTTAAAATCCATATTCTGTCTTCCAAACCATTCTTGAATTGTTTTGGCAATTTTTCCAATCATCTCAGAAATGGCTTTCAAATGAAATATTTTCCTGCCTAGACCATGAAATTTGAACCTTCTAAAGATACCCAAAAATCATATTAGATTTAGAAGACTATGAAAAACTAATCTTTTAAACCAATGCACCACCCCCACTCCTAAAACATAAGGAGTGTTAAGTCCACTGGTTGACAGTTTGGAAAACCCCATGCAAAAATTGCATAGGATGGTTTCTTGAACATAACAGTTTTGAGGAAAATAAATCCTAAATATGCTGAGTGTTCCTTTAGTCTCTATAACTTTACTAGGCCCAATGTTAATCAATACCCTACTGTGATAAGGAGCATCAAGTTCCCTATTTGGTGAATTTTAATATTCTGTAGAATGGAGAGATTCAAATATGAGAACACAAAATATGAAATATTTTTATTTGCTTATATATGTTTGTTTTTCTTAATTTTTTTTCCATTGGCACTAAATTATGGAAATATCACAGAGTACTTAATACTAAAAGAATGCACCAATAGTAGTTGATATCTCAAATTATTCAGAATTCTGTTTTGATTTTTATAGTAGAAGCTAACTTTGTTGACTGTGGTATTAGTAGAAGTAAAAGAGTCAGTGAGTGATAGAGGAAAGGACAAGGACTTTGGATTAGAGGTCAGAGGACTGACTTTCTAGAGAGTAGCCACCCTTTATTGAGTGCTAACTATGTGCCAAGCACTGTGTAATTTACAAACACTGACTCATTAAATTCTCAAAACAACTCTAATAGGTATCCATACCTATTTTACACAAGAGGAAAGGGAGACTAAAGTGATTGATTCAGAACTTGTTTAAGGCCACCCAACAATGGAGAGTCAGAGCCTGATTTCAATTCCTGACAGTCAGACAGTAGTCATGGAATCTTGTCATTTGCTTCCTGTGTGATTCTGTCAGTTATAATTTCTGTGTTTCCATTTCCTCATCTGTAAAATGGGGGTAATAATAACAGCCCTACTCAATCCATGAACTTATAGTGAAGAATAAATAATGTTCACATATGAATATGCTTTGTTATCTATAGAGCATAAAGGACTTTGCTGCATTTGTTACTATTATATCACTAAAGCAAACAAGGAGGTCCTGCTAGTTGCAAGTCATTTCTCCATTTATTAATTCCTAATACAGACAAGGAAGTTTTCTCTCAAAGTTCTTGGGTATGTGTATCACCCACCCATAAAGCAGGTAGTAGTGCACATAGAGCGATTACAGGGGCACCTCCTTCTGTGGCCTGCAGATGTCTGAAAAACATCACAAGGGAGCTTAAGGCAAATTTCAGAAGGCTTAAAGCAAATAGAGGAATGGCCTCTAAAAGCAAATAGCAAGGCTGGTATGCAACTGGTACTAAATTTATTGGTTGTGAAAATACAAAATATTTCTGCACCATTTGACAAATAGCTGTGACCTTGAGCCCTGAGAGTGTGTGCCCCCAACTCCACACCCAAATCTGGCCACTGTGGTCCCTCCCCTAGGACCCCCTGGAGCTCTCCATGCTGCAGCATCCAAACTAAGCTTAGGATAGCAGGGGGCATCCAGGGCTCTGGGCTGCAACTACCTCTCTTCTTATTCGTTGGTCCTCAAGCTGTTCTGGTTGTTAAATGTTTTTAATATAAACTCTGGAAATACTCCTGATGAAACCTTATCGTTCATACTTCTGCATCTTATGAATAACAATGATCATATTATCTTCATTTGTGGGGAAAGGGGTTGCTCTCCAGACCTCCAAGCTCTCTTCCATCTGACAGCCCTCAAGGTGCATAATGAGCACACCACATTGTTCTTGCCTGTTTGCTGGCTGCTTCTCCCTGAGGGCCTAACCTGGAGACTCTTTTAGCATTAACAGTGAAATAAAGCATTCACCTTAGGACCAGAGAACAGGACTGATGAAGTGCAAAAAACAGAGAACCGGAGGAAGTAGCAAACCTGTTAGTGTGGCATATACATTTATATATCATTTTGCAAATGTTGGTATGTATTGTGAAAATTTTGATTTTTACCCACAATAAAAAAAAAAAAAAAAAAGAAAAGTAACTACATGAGCAAAATTGCTCCCTCTGCCTGGAGAAGCCTGGAAGTACACCTGGAGCTCCACAATCTGTTATTTTCTCCCACTTCTTTTCTCTTCTCTCATTTCCTTAATAAACTACTGGCCTAATTTAAAAAAAAACAAAACAAAACAAAAACTGGAGCTGGCTGGAGTCAGATTTGGAAGCCTTCCTTTTCTGAACATTTCCAGACAGTCTTCATTAATGCTCTGCATTAGTATAAATTCAGTTTTGCCATCCTGTTTCATATTATGATTGAAAAAATTCTTGAAATTTTCTTAGGTATTGAGAAGAGAAAATAGGCCTCAAAATCAGACAGACCAGAATTTAAATTCTGGTCCCACTTAGAAGCTATGTGGCCTCTGATAGGAAACTGATACTCAGCCTTAATTTTCTCCCATGCAAAATGGGATTGGGCACATACATCTAACTGTATGTTTAGTAAAGGCAAAACAAAAATATGCAACAAACTTTGAGTGTTGTCTGGTCCTCAATGAATGATGTTTACCTTCTTTTTATATGGTACTGAAGAAATTTTAAACTCATGTGTTCTTCATTACAAGTAGCATGGTAAAGTATCAGAGAGGAATAAATTTTAAGGGAGGAATGTGAGACTCAGATATGCAAAGTGACTAATCCAAGATTTCAAGAGAGGAATGTGAGACTCAGATATACAAAGTGACTAATCCAAGTTCATACAACAGTAAGCAGAAGTACCCGGACTGGCTTAAGGATCTCCTGATGCAAGGTCTACTGTTCTTTCAAGTCAATAGGGCTATCAATTTACAGTGCAAAAGACCCCTTAAAAGCAAATGGGTCATACCCCCCTGGAAACTGAAAGGTAGGACTACCAATCAGAACAGCAAACAGCTGGAGCACACCCCCAACATTATGAAGGGGGAGGAGGAAAGACTTTCAAAAGCCCTGACCTTATTTTGCAGTATACCCACAGGTCATGCTTTGGACTGTGTACTTTTCTCATTTTCTCATTTCTTAATAAACTCTTTACTCCCTTGCCTATCCAAAAAAAAAAAGCAAATGGGACAGATAGATGGAACCGTCTTGCTTGTAGTTGTAGATACTCTCTGTTTTTTGGGATGGGTGTTGTCTGTTATCATCCTTTTGTTAGTTGTCCTGGGTGAGTCCAATGAACTGGAGAGTAGGTGTCAGCTGCAACTCTGCTGAGATTCAAGGTCACTGGCATATGAACAGCCAAATGATTTAAATCTCTGGGGCATATAGTTAATGGGTATAGTGTTAATTATAGATTCAAATAAAAGAGGAAGAAGAACATATCTAGGAAAATTATAAATGAGCCTAACGCTGATACATTGGGGAGATAAGTTATCATATATTCCAAGGTAAGGTCATCAATGGGGTGCTGATTTCCTGGGGCTGTCTGTCTTGCCTATAGTGTCTAGATGTCTCTAGAGCCCTCAGGAGCATCCCTGCTTGAGGCATTGTTTACTGTGGCAGTCAGTGAAATTCTCCTGAGACCTGCATAAGCGTAACCTCTGGAAAGACCTCCTGACACACTTTGAAGTATCTTAGCCATAAAAACTCATTTGTATTTAATATTTCCCCCTTTTGGTCTAGGTCTTTTTTCAAATGCATTGTCAGTCAGCACATGGTAATAATCCCTCAGTGCCAGGGAGACTCATCACCAGGAGTCATGTCCCATGCTAGGGGAAAGATAGTGAGTTTATATGCTGAATTTGGCTTAGAGAGAGGCCACATTTGAGCAACAAGGAGGCCTTCAGGAGGTAACATCATTGATATAAAGACATTGGTCACCAGAAGATCTGAGGGGAGGAAGAGGGAAGAATAATTGTAACTTGGGGCATTTTTGGGGACATTGGAATTGTTCTATATGATATTGCAATGATGGATACAATACATTAAACATTTGTCAAAACCTATAAAATCATACTGTGCAGACTGTAAACTGTAATGTACACTATAGGCCATGGTTATTAGCAATGCTTCAATATGTGTTCATCAATACTAACAAATGTACCATATTAATAAAAGATATTGTTAATGGGGGAAATGTGGGAGGTGAAAGGGTGGAGTATTTGGGAATTCCCTCTATTTTCAATGTAACATTTATGCAATCTAAAGCTTCTTTAAAAATAAATAAATAGGTAAATAAATAAATAAATAAATAAATAAATAAATAAATAGGAAGCAAATGGGAAGACTAGACTTCACTTGTACAGCAATCTCCTGCCTGCAGCCCTGTGTTTTGCTTCATTCTGAAGTGGAGTGGTGTGGTGTGGTGTATAGGGCATGGGATTCAAAGGCAATAAACAAGGTTGAAGGCTGTACTCTCCTTGTTACTACTTTTTGATCCTGGGTGAAATATAACTCTTCTTTGGTCCTTCATTTCCTCATCTTCAAAATGGGTAAGGCAATATTGCTACTCTGTGTTATGAGGATTTGTTTAAGAAGTATGTGTCCAAGAACTTTGTAAAATTGCATAACCACCTGAAGTTTTGTGACATCACCATCATCACTCCATATGGCAGAAACTACATTCCTTCCAAAGCACAGGCTTCTATTAATTGGGCATTTGGTTTCATAATAAAGATGTAGCTTCTCTATGGACTGTCACTCACACTTCCAGTTCTAACGGTACATTTTAAAAGACAGTATGAATTGCTTTTATCTTCCTAAATTATTACTTTAAGAATCTTAATATGCACTCTTGACAAAAATGTCCAATTGTAATCTAGAGGAGACTCTGAGATTGCAAATATGCAATCTGTTATGTGAAAGACACATGAAAGTTTGGTTATTCATCATACATTTTTATGTTGTGTTTCTGTAGCTGCTGAACAGCTGTTATGTTCTATCCCCATGGCTTCACTCCAATGGTGGGCAAAGAGGATTCTAAGTATGCTAAATGCACTGTACAGTAATTGCTAATTCAGTGTATTTGGGCTCACTGGGATTGGAGTCATTGCAAAAATAGACATAAGGAAGAGGGTTACTATTAGCAAATTTTCTGGTTTTTGAGAGAGAAAAAAGAATCTTATGGAGAAGCTGCCTTTTAATTTCACTAAAATTTAATTCAGTTCATTTCAGCAAAGCATTCTGGTGAGTGGTGAAGGGACAGATAAAATAAATGCTAGTTCCTGTCCTCAAGTAGTATTTATTTTAGTGGAGATGACAGAAATGCATACACATAATTTCTTTACAAGATTCTGGAATTGTATGACCAACATGTGACAAAATAATATTCTTTATATGAGTGACTTTGAACAAAACCCTTCAGTGTATTCAGCTAGTAAGAGGCAGCTAGTTATACTCTCCCTGTGTTGCAGGCACTGTCTCTGCCCCACCCATAAGTCATCAGTAGCTTCCACAGACAATGCCTCCCCAGCTCCAGCACCTGGGTTTCTCTGTCTGCTGTCTTTGGCCAGAGGAGTGTTCTTCCTGTGTGCAGTGCAAGTTGGTAGTATGAAGGTTAAAACCTACCAAAGTGATCCTCAACAGTTGAAAAATGAGCATTTGTGGGTAAGTTCTGCACTTTCCTTGCCTCTTGGTGGGACAGTTCTGAGGCATGTTTGACATGGTTCTTCAGAAGTCACTCAGCAGGGTTGAGCCTCAGTTCAGTTCTAAGTATGGTAGTCATATACTTAGGAGCTTTTCTGTGGAACTTAGGAGTGGACCCTTAATTGGTTTGCACCCAAATACTTTTCTCAGGGTCTGATTTGAGAGGAACCCAAACTAAAACATTTTATTATCACTAGAGAATACGTTTTTTGGTTTGAGAATTTAAGCCAGTGCATATAAGGTCCACAGATGCCCCATAACTTACTCTTCTATATCTGCCCATGTTTCTAGTCTCCCCAGCTGGATTGCATATGATGGAGGATGCAGCATATCATGCTGTGTCTTGGTTGATGTTGCTCCTGATGACTTTCTCTGTGTTACCAAGTGACGCGCTGAGGCCAATGCCCCTCATGTCAGAGACTCATCCAGAGCCTGCAGATAGAACCCCATCACCTAATCACAATCTCTTCTCAATCTCCCAACCTTTACCTGATGGCCTTGTCTCCTGGTGTGGTGGTAGAGATTCTTCTAATTATATAGATTTTCTTTTTGGTACCGACTTTCAGTTTGCAAATCCTCACCTCTGGTAAAAATACTCATTTGACCTTAGATTATTTCTAACTCTGGCCATTCTGGGGAACACTTCAGCCCCATCCAAAATTGCTCCTAAGTCTTCATGTCAATAACATTTCAAAGTCCATTGTTGTGCTGCATTCCCCAGGCCCCAGCACCTGGGCAGAAGTGTTCTGTTCAACAAATATTTTCTGGTGATAGTGTAAGGGGAAAACATTGGCAAAAAGTCAATGTGAATGCTCCTTTAAAAAAAATAGGCAAGTCTGTTTTCCAGAGAGAATCAGAGAATTTCTAAAACTTATTTCTGAGGGTGCTTTCAAAGTCTTTTTTTAAAAAAATTTTTAAGAGATACTTAGGATACATTAATGTTACACAAAAATTATAGGGATTCCCATATCAAAGTCATTTTATTGTAAAAGTTTATCAAAGGAGGGAGAAGTTTTGTTAGAGATTAGGCCACACTGACAGGAGTTACCTGGTAGATGACAGAATTAGGAAAGCTGAGACTAAGAGGTCAAATAAGCATAATAAAGGAGAACAGGTCTCTGTGGGAGATGGGGAGGAGAGAAAATTATGAGATACTGGTTACAGGATAGGCAGTTATAAGAAATGATGCAAAGAAAGAAATAAAATATCCTGAGGATCCTGATACACAATTGTATATAATATGATACACTATGATAAACAACATACTATTTTATTAAATCTTCAAAAAAGCCTGTATTATAGGTATTACAATTTCCGCTCTGCAGATAGGGAAAGAAATTCAGTTAAATAATTCACTCATGTTCAGATAGCATTCAGAATCCACATAACTATTTGACACAATAGTCAAATAGTGACTTTTCCCACAGTCACACTTTAGTCTAAACAAAGAGATCAAAATATAGGGAAGAGATCAGCTGGGTCAAAGTTCCTGCAGTTCAAGGCACTTTAACTGTCCATTGTCAGAAGGGGTCTAACACAAGAACACCTGCAGCCTTGAGCCCACAGATGCAAAAAAGTAGGCAGATGTGCCTGAAGAATTTCCTGATTCTCCTGACAAATGAAGAAGACAAAAAAAAAAAAAAAAGATTTCTCTGAATCAAGAAAGCTCAAAGTTGTACCCCTCTCTCCAACCCTGACTAAAGTATCTGTGCTGGAACCACAATTACTTACAACATTACCAAAATGAAATGGAAGAGGTTATATGTGGTGAAAGCTTCACATACTCACATGGTAGTAAGCTGTGGTGGGTAAATGCTGAGACAACAGGGACAGCATTCAGGAAGATTTCTGTGAGTTAGCTGAGTGGGCAAAAATGTGGTACATCAGCATATGAGTGTTGTTCAGCTAGAGTAAATGTAAAGTAATATGATTTGGGGGAAATAATCCAAACCAGAAGATTGTCAACTCCAAGCAATCACTGACAACCCAGGAACCTAAAAGTGCATTATTCACTGAAGACAATGGTTGAAAATGCTGCCCAGGCCAAGAGACCCATGAAATGCCCTGCTTCCTCATGGAGTTTTGTAAAATAGAAAAGAAAGCATTACCTATTGGGCACAAAAGATGAAACAAAACAAAACATGGGACAACAGTATCTGAGAGCATCATGGATTTGATCATCACTCTCTAGGATACAGAAGATAGCTGAATGAGAGCCAGGCTAATTATCATGGTCAGGATGGAGGGGGTTTCTCCTGAAGATGAGACTAAGAATTTTCCATTTGATAAGATGGCAGCTGGGCAAAGAGAAGATGGAAGTACACTCTTTCAACTAAGTTATATTTTAAAAATAATTACTGTAAGAAAATATTTTTAATATCTGAAAATTCTGCACCATCTTTTGTCCATTTCCTCTTCAATTGCACACTGATTTTTTCTAAGTAGAACCATAAAAAGAGTGAATAAGGGATTCAAGCAGCATTAAAACTGAGCATTTATTTAGCAAGCCAAAACACTCCCCCCACACACATTATTAATATGTGATTCTCTATTCATGTAGAATCCTACATATATAAATTCACATTTTGTATTTACTCTCTTCCTTTCCAGGTAAATGCTTATCATAACGTATAGTGCATTTTGTCTTAAAGCTTATAATAATAGAGTTTGGGGGATTCTGAGTGCTTAATTTTTCAACTTTGACTTTGCATCTACATGAGATGTTGAATTTAATAACATATTGTATTTTTATGGCCTTAATCACCATGGATACAAATCATGCTTTATTAACTATAGTGTATGCACTAGATAGAAACTAGTTTCTTTAAACAGCAGTGATAGTTATTCTAGAAACTGTAACTCAACAAGAAAGTTAAAATCTTCTGCAGCTAATTGAATATTCTATACATATTAAGCTCCAGTATCCTTTCTCAGTCCTCATCCTATCTTCTAATAACCTATAGTCTAGCTTTTAACTCCATGTGTTTATTATTTGTATTTAATTTATGTTATTGATAACCTTCAAAATTTGTCCTTTTGCATCTGGCTTATGTTACTTAGCATAATGTCTTCAAGGTTCATACATGTTATAATGTGTCCCAATTTCATTTCTTCTTACAGTAGCATAGTATAAATTAATGAGATATTTTACATTCTTTTTTTATACAAAGTCTTAAAATTCTGATATGTATTTTACACTTAGAGCACATCTCAATTCAGACTGTGTACATTTTAAGTGTTCAATAGTAACATGTGGCTAAAGACTACTGTATTGTACAGCACAGCTCTATTAGCTCAAGTTAAAAGTCTGAATAGGGAAAATGGTCAAAAGAATCTTGGGGGCAATTTAAATACAGGAATTCATAAATTGATAATTGGAGAAGGACAAAAAATTCCATTAGTTGGAAGTGAGGTAGTGGGCTATAGGGAAACAGTGTGGAGTGGAGTAAAGGGGGAAGAAAACCAGATGCCTGTAGAACAGGCATTTTATAGCCATTGCCAGTATACAAACTCAACACAAAGAACCATTCTCCCCCTTACATAGAAAACTGAAGCTCAGAGAAATTCAGTAACTTGTCAAAGTTTCTATTTTTTTAACTACTCTATGAATCTGTGACTTCCCAAATCAATAATTTGAATCTATCAGATAGTAAAAGAAATCTATCTGTAGTAAAAGAAAACAATATAAGCTGACTTGAGTCTGTGTTGCTGAGGTGCATAAGAGGCAGAGGGGATTTGCAAAGACAAAGGTGGAAGGGGGATAGAAAGCTTGAAAATGACTGTCTCACATCAGTAATTATAACCCTTGTGCCTTTAAGATGTTAATGAAATTAGGGAGCAGGCTCCAGGCAGCTGTCCTACTACACAGCTGTGATTCTGGGGACATCTACCTGCTGTTTTCTTGGTGCTGTTGAAGGCAAAAAGTGAAAGTTTGACATATATTCAGACAGCATAGGTGAAAGGAACTGAGCTAACTCCTGAAAATGAGGTTGGTCAAAAATCTGAGCAGCTTGTCCAACCGCCTGCTCTCAATATTCAGATAGTCAGATAGATTCTTATCGGAGTTGTGCAATCTCATTATATCTCCTTGCTCTCATTTTTAAACATAATATAATGGCCATACTTCAAAACAGACATATGAAATGCAGATAATCTATATACTGTGAGTAGAAATTGTAAAGTACCTGCTTACATCATTGTGGTGAGAATATTTTTTATCACGTTGTTCTGATAAATCTGACTCTTTATGACAATTTGGACAAACAGAAAATGGGTATCAGACAACACAAATAAACCTTACTTTCATTAAAACTGACTAATAAAAAATATCGAATTATTTTCAGTTAAGGATCATTGCTAAAGGGAAAGAAAAACCAAATGAGTTGAAGAATAAGATTCTTTTTAAAAATTGGAATCATAATGAATTCTCACAGCTATTAGGATAAGTATTTCACTCATAATTACTTCACTTATCCTATTGTAGGAAAGTTAAAAGATATACTATATTTATTTATTCAACAATTTTTTTTTTTTGAAGTACCAGGGGCCAGGGATTGAACGTGGGACATCATATACGGGAAGCTGGTGCTCAACCACTGCTAAGCCACATTGGCTTCCCTGAGTTGGTTTGTTTGTTCTACTTGTTTGTTTTTGTTTTTTCAGGAGGCACCAAGAACTGAACCTGGGACCTCCCATGTGGGAGGTGGGCACTCAACTGCTTGAGCCACATCCACTCCCAACTATTTTTTGAACATCTACTCTGTGTCAGAATCTATTCTAGGCTTTGGTTATAGAGTAGTATAGCAGAAGCTTCTAGCTGATCCTTGAACTGGTTTTCTCTTCTTGGGGAAACAACTAGACTACATTTCCTAGTCGCCTTTGTGGTTAGGTATTGCCATATGAACAAAACAGACATGTTCTATATCCTCTTGTTCTTACATTCTAAGGTGAAACAGATAACAAATAAATACATAAATAGGCATTTGGCTTATATGAAAATGTTAAGTCTAAATAGGCCAACAATGATTGTTTCAGGTTCATGCTAAAAGATTAAAACTGGAGATGATACAAAAATAATTTACATTTGACTTTAGAATAAAGTGTCACTTTCTCTCATCCTCTTCTCTCCTGTAAACCATCTTCCCAACCCAGAATACACAAACACACACACATACACAGAGGCACACATCTCTTTTACTGAGTACAATCTTTCAAAAATAGTGATGAATTCCAAAGTACATGGAGCAATGGAAATCTTAGAGCTCTCAGTTCATTGTTCTCCTTTCTGTATGATAACCTACTTATAGAGGACATAAATCCATCTTTTCTCAAGCAATAATGAAAATTTGGTTAGCTTTTCAATTTTCTCCCATGAGCAAAAATAGAAAAGCTGAATATACTGCCTGGTGCTAGAGCTGCAGAAGGATAAAGAGATCTGAGATCTAGTCCTAATCACATGGTTTTGGGTAACGTAGCTACTTCTGGGGACTTAATTTCCTCACCTACAAAACTGGAGGCTTGGGCTAATTGATCTGTAAGATTCCTCCCAACTTTCAGATTTTCAACTTCTGAATCAATTTTTTGTTTATTTATTTTTTTGACAGAAAATATGTTAGAAGTGTAGCTCAAATGCAGTGTTTGAGAAATATTTTGCATGGTTTGCAGGTTCAAATGATGAGGCTCAGTAGGTGAACTCTGAATCCTTCAATCACAGTTAGAAGCCTGGCACATTATCTAGAAACAGGAGACTGAAGAGAAACTGGGAAATTTCACATGATGCAGGGATTCTCTTTGAATTATCTAAAAACTACCTAGGACTTTGTTTCATTTGACCCCTCACTTCTGAATGCAGATATATTTTGTAGATTCTGATTCCCCAAAGCTCTGAACCCCCTTCGCCCTTTGAAGCTTCAACCTTTCAAGATAAGAATGGTATTGTTTCTAACAATTGGGTCTCTCTCCCCAGCTTTTTACCCACCTGCCCAGATTCCCTCCTTTCTGTGTTCTTTCTCAGGGCCCTCTCAGCTATCTGGCTCCTGCTCTTGTGCATTGTGATTTAAGGCACCCTATGCTTTCCTTTCCTTACCTTTGTACCTTTGATCCTGATACAGACAGATACGTTATTGATCACATTTTGGCTGCTTCTCTTAGCTTGCTGGTGCCATACTATTAGCTAATAAGCTATCCCGAGAAGAAGAGTGAAGAGAGCTTGCCTCCTTTAAAAAGCATGTGGCTGACAAGCCTACCATCTCCATTTTGGAACTTTAGGAAATGCTACATGGGTGGCTATGGTTGCACAACATTGTGGATGTAATTAACACTACTGGATTATATACTTGAAATGGTTTAAATGAGAAATATTATGTTGCATATATACCACTATATATATATATTTTTTTAAAGGAACCACAGCCCTCTCTCCACCTGATCACACCTGATCAGAACTGAATGGCTGTTCATAGGACCCCACCCACCAGGAAGGATCAAGGACAAGCTTAGCATGAGGCATGAGCCAGAGTCTGTTGGGCCAAGGGCAGTCTTCACCTTACTCTTTTGATTAGATAGCTTCAGTTAAGAGCCTTTGATTAGATTGTGGCACTCTTCAATTGGATTGCATTCAGTTGAGGGCCTTTGATTGGAGTACTTCAGGGAGGCATGACACAGGGTGGGTCTCAGCCTTCTTGCTGAATGGTGTCTTTATAAATAGGAGAAACGTTTAGTGACACACAGAGAAAGACAGCTGCCATTTTTACCCTGCTATGTGAGAGAGGAATCTAGGATTGCCCACAGCTAAGCTGGGGGTGGGGGGAGTGAGCATACAGAGAAACCCCTAGAGGTTGAGAGAGAGGCTGGAGGCTGGAATCAGCAGAGCAGCCTGAAGGTGAAGAGACAAGGCCTGGGGAAGGGACAAGCCATATGCCTGGTTGCCCACAGCTGAGCTTGGGAAGAAAGTGAGCCTGGAGAAGGCAGATTCCAGACTTGCCATGTGACAGGAGTCCAGGGTCTGCCAGCAGCCAACTTTTGGTGAGGCAGCATCTCTGGTGATGCCTTGATTTGGACATTTTCACAGCCTTGGAACTGTAAGATTTTATCCTAATAAATTCCCATTATAAAAGCCAACCCATTTCTGGTATTTTTGCATTGGCAGCCTTTAGCAAACCTGACTGTAAAAATAACCTTTATTTGCATTAAAAGAAAAAAAAAAGAAATGCTACTTGCTTTCCCACTAGGCACTCTTTGTTTGTTTGGTCATGCATCATCCTTGGCAGAGGCTGATTGGCCCACACACCAGTCAGTGAAGTTCAGCTTGGATGAAAAGGAGGATAGTCTCATATACAGAGCACCATTCTTTGTTCCACAGATCATGAGTAGTTAGGCTTCTCAGCTAAACATTTCATATAAACCTTAAATAGCCATTTGAACCAATCTACTTTATGATGGTATTCAATTTTACTACCAACCAATGGAGTAGTTCACATTATGGAAGAGGATATTTGGGTTGAGAAAATTCATGTGCCCACTTATTCTTATTGAACGAATCAAGTTAACTTCCAAACCTAAAATCACAACAAGTGGCAGGACTGTGATTTAAACTCAATTCTTCTGACTCTTAATCTGTACCCATCTCTTGATACCATTGTTGTGAATTTTCTCCAATTACTTACTTTTAAACATCTAGTCTGGGTCTTTAGGGAGATGCCTGAAAAGAGCTACAATTTAAAAAATTCCTTCATCTTATCTAAAATTTCCTCTCTCTTTTTAAAATTTTGTTTTCTTTTTGTTTTTCTTTATTTTTAAAGGGGCTTTAGATTACATAAATGTTACATCAAAAATATAGGGGATTCCCATACACTCCACTCCCTCCCACTCCCACACTTTCCCCTATTAACAATATCTTCCATTAGTGTGGTACATTGGCTACAATCACTGAATACATATTGAAACACTGCTACTAGCCACAGTCTGTAGTTTACACTATGGTTTACAGTTTGCATGGCACAATTTTATAGGTTTTGACAAAATGTATCACAGCTTTAGACACTTTAATGTCTTATTTCAAAATATTTACCAAATTTTTGAGTGCTCATGCCCCTTAACCTGTTATTATAGTTTTGCTTATGAAAGGGTGTATATGTGTGTGTGAGTGTAGGCACAGATACATACACATATAAGCATAATTATTCTAACCTATAATAGCAAAACCAGGAAATAACCAGGGGCTTGTTAAATAAATTATTGTACATCCATAGAATTGAACACAATAGGCAACTATTAAAAAGAATTAGATTAATGCATGCTGGTTTTAAAAAAATGTCTAGGTCTAGAAAGATATTCACATAGGTGAACTCTTGCAATAAACTATCCATCTGTGTCTATCTACCTATCTCTATATTT
Source organism: Tolypeutes matacus (assembly GCA_026826555.1). Classification (NCBI taxonomy): domain Eukaryota; kingdom Metazoa; phylum Chordata; class Mammalia; order Cingulata; family Chlamyphoridae; genus Tolypeutes; species Tolypeutes matacus. Next base: position 1,014,168 of record JAKSZT010054586.1, read on the forward strand.
GTCCATCTCTCTCTGCTGGTTTATTCATAAAAGTTTTGTATTTTGCTGCTAACAGCAACCTCCACTGTAAAGAGTACTATGGGAAAGGAAAACTTGTATATTAAAGTTTACCTTTTTGTGATTTTTGAATGTCTTTGTTCTTTTTGAACTATATGTAGTTATTTTTTTTCTTTTTAAAGAATGTCAACTGAAGTTAGCTGGGACTTTTCTTTATGTATTTCTATATTTTAAAACATTTGTAAGTTTTGCTAAAAAATTCCCTAATAGCAACTTATATATATATGTATATTATTATATAATATATATTATTATATAGTTATATATCCTTTTATGTGACTATGGTGACAGTCACTTTCTTGAAAATGCATTTTGAAAGATAAAGAGAGGGAATCATGGGTGTTATAAGTCCTTGAATATTGAGAGGATATGTAGGGAAGCAAAGGAAAGCACTGTGAAGGGAGTGACACTAAAGTATTTGCTTCTCTGTGTTGCATAGAGGTGATGAGAGGGAGGGCTGCACTAGCAGTTAGGAAAATTGGATTCTAGCTCTGCTCTGCCATTTACTACCCTCCTGCACATGTCATTTAACCTCTCCTAACCTCAGTATCCTCATTTATAAAATAGGGGAATTGTGTTGGATGATTTCTGAGGCATCTTCTAGCTCAGAAATCTATAAACTTCTATGGAACATAATTTTTTTCTCCTGCCACATAATTGGCAGGCAGTGGTAATGAAATAAGCTCTGGAATATAGCTTATCTTTCAATGTGCATTTTCTCTGTCCTCAGGAAAGCAGTTGATAGGTCTTATTTTCTCTCTCATCTTACTGTGATTGTGAGTAAGGGTAAACTCCCTAGGCAAGGAAACACATATAGACTTTTACATGCCTGGAAAACTAAGCTGGCCTGCAAATGCTCATTTGACAGAGCATGCTTCTAGTCAGAGCCAGAAAAGGTAGGCACAATGAATTAAAAATTGCTAACAGTATCTGACCTTACTGTGGTAAGGCAAATAGACCCACCCTTCCCACTTCACTCAAAGGTCTACCCCAGAAGGATACATGTGTGTAGAGAGCAAGCAAGTCATCTAGAAACCAAGGGATGAAGAAACAATGAGGAAAAGCAGACCTGTGCTGGAAAAAATGGAAGACTAAAGGGTGGGTGAGCAAGCAAGGGGAAGAATGGACCTGGGAAGGAAAAAAAGGAAGGCAGAACAAGGTAGAGGTGGGGTGAGACATTGGGGATTGGCTGTGCCTCTGAGGTGTTACAAGTTTCATTCTAAAATGATCTTGTTTACATCAGCTTTTCAGAGACTGGGTTTCCAAGTGGGCATCCTGCAGTAACTGATACCAGAAGTTGTACCTCCCTCCATATATGGTCCTGGCCCCTCTTCGTAAGCTGTCATGAACATGGCAAGTTTTGTCCTAAAGACTTTGGCTAAGTGGCAACAAAACTAGCAGACACCCTGCTGGGTTGAAGATGAATGGGAACACAGCTGGGAAATAGTTCACAATCAGGTGTGAATAGATGGAGAATGGAAAGAAAATATTTCTATCATGGAATTATTTACACTAGATTTAGACTGAGACTCATAGTTAAGTGCAGAAACCAGCTGGAAATCACATGTGAAAGTGCAAATATTGTATTTTTTTCATCAAGTAATTTGTAAGTTAAAATCAAATCAGTAAATACTTTTTAATGGTTTTATTTTTCCCCCAAATGTTGTCATTTCTTGATTTAGTTACCTTTCTTCTAGCAGAGTTAATGTCAGCTTTGCTAGAGTCCCTAGAGTTAGGGAGAAGATGACATTATATTAATGATTGACTGAGCAACTGTTTTCTCTTGGGAAATAAAATAGAGGGATTCAAAATCTTCCCAAATTCTCAAGAGCCTCTAACTGGCCTGAATTTTCTGAGGCCAGCATTATTCTGGGATATAAGGTTGGTGTGTTTCCATAAAAGTACTATTCAAATATCAATTAACAGACCAGCACTTGAAGCCAAATAACAGATGTGTTCTAAAATTCCCAGGCACTTTATTAATATGCTATACAGAGGGAGTAATTTTGTTTGTGGTTGTGGAAGAAGAATCTAAGTATAACAGTCCTCCTATTTTCATGCTTGATAAGAGTGTCTCAGTTTGCTGGGGCTGCTGTAACAAAGTACCACAGACTAGTTGGCTTTAACAACAGAAACTTATTGTCTCACAGTTTTGGAGGTTAGAAGTCCAAAATCAAGGTGTTGGCAGGATCCTGCTTTCTCTGAAGTGTGAAGCATTCTGGTGGTGGCTTGCTAGAAATCCATAATGTAATCTCTGCCTCTGTCCCATAGCTGTCTCTCTCCCCATCAGTCCCTTCTTGTCCCCTCCTGTGTCCAAATTTCCTCTGTTTTTAAGAACTCCAGTCATACTGGATTAAGGCCCAGCCAGATTCAGTTTGGTATGACCTTAACTTAAAGATTGGTTGGGTTGCTGAATCATTAAACAATATGCTCTTGATTTATTTAACACTAGTCTACAGAATGAGAAAATATATCTCACAAATACATTAATTAGAATTATACTGACTGTTCATACATAGAGGAAAGCCAGCTAATGAATTGTTTTAGGGGAGAGTTGACTTACTCAAGATTTGGTAGTATCAAAATGAAAAGCCAAACCCCTTCGTAAATAGAGCAAGAAGCAGAGGAACCTTGAAAAATGCATTGCTATTTACTGAAGCCCAGACAGATACAGGTAATTAATTAGCCTTTTGTCTAATCTGTTTGCTTTCCTTTTTCTTTTCCTTTAATTGTTACATAGTATATGGAAAATCTTAATCTGCAGATAATAACGTACCTTCACAAAGACCTCCTTTGGAAAAGTCATTTAAAATGTTGATGCTGCCTTGAATATAATGCTTTGCAATATTTAAAAAAAATATATATATATTTAAGTAGTTTTTTTTTTTTTTTAACTTGTACTTTCATCAGACTGTAGTGATTTTTAAATGGTTTTGTTAGTGGGAAATCAGAGTGTATGGAATCTTTCTCATTAGTTATTGGAATTGACTACAACAGCTAAGAAGTTTGATTCATTTCTAATATAGAGAATATACCTGATGGCTACCATGGTAGTGGGCTTTTTGAGAATACATGGAAAATAAAAATGCATATTTCTACTTCTCTAAATCTATGATTTAGAAAAAGCAGATTCATAATGAAAAATAGATAACAATCTTTTTACAAGGGTATAGATTTTTCTGATTTAATAAAAATCTTCTATCAGGTGGAGACACCTGCCCTTACTTTTTTTTTTTTTTAATTGTGGGTAAAAATCAAAATTTTCACAATACATACCAATATTTGTAAAATGATATATAAATATATATGCATATATGTGCATTTGCTTACATAAATGTTATTATATATATATATATTAAAAGGTGCTTAGATTACCTAAATATTACACAGAAATTATAGGGATTCCCATGTTCCCCACCTCCCACACCATCACCGATATGGACATAATCTATGGTAAAGGGATAGAGTATAATTGCATATTGAAGGATAGGACAGATGGGTAGTGATATTACTGGGTTTGGTGGTGCAGCATTGACAGGTGGGTAGATTAGGAAGGGCAGGTTGGAATACCCAGGGCATGTAACTATGAATCTTGTCATTCCATGAGTCAAGACAGGGGAGTGTCATATGCTCCAGAGGGATGGGGAGGAAGGAGCAGTTAAGATCAAATGGGGTATTTAGTGGACATGGGAAAGGTTTTTCATTGCCTGCCCTTACTTTTTAGCATGCAACTGACTACATAAGTAGCACACAGCAGGATGGACTCAGTAGTTTTGCTACTCCAAAGCAAACTTTTGTTTATTTACCCATAGCAATATACAACCCATGGCTTTCAAAACTTCCTCAGCTAGGCCTTCATCTAGCTTGCCAATGATCCTCCCACTAGTCCCACCAGTTGAAAGTATCAGGAAAAGGGAATGGGTAAAAAGAAACATAAAAGGAGAAAAAAAGAAGAAGGAAGGCAAAGAGGAGACAGAGGGGACTGTATTCAGTGGAGAGTGGCCCATTTCTACCAAATACCATATTAGGAATCATTCTTGGCACCAGTGCTAAATTCTAACCTCCTCTGAGGTTCATCTATTACCATCCCTGGTAATTCCTTTTAGGTCATAACCACACTTCAAACACATCTCCAAATTCAGATTCAGTGAATAACTACTGAGTGAATACTATTTACCAGGCATTGTACTATGGGCTGTGTTATACTATTGAAATCTCTCTACAATCCAGTGAAGCTGGTGATAGATCCTCACATAATGGATTACATAACTGAGGTTTAGACAGAGGTTTTAGAAGTAGGATATCATTCTTTATTTCTTTCTTCTATTTCCCTATAATCCTAACATTCATTCTTCATTCATTTACTGACTCCTTCATCTACTTCAAGGTTCATAGAGCTCTTATACTCCTTGGTGCCACTGCAAGCTACATTGGAGCTGTTCCATAGGTGTTTTCTGCCTTCAGCTGTGGAAGTTGTACAGTTGGTCCCTATTCTGATAGTTTTGTGAAGCCTAGCTTTCTTACTCAAGGTCTGAGCTTTCCAGGGTCCTCTTGCACTGAGATGTTTTCTCATTTTCCTTATTAGAGACAGGAAATGATATCTCTTAACTGTATTTTCAGCAATTACCCTGGCTCAGAGTAGATGTTCAGAAAATAGTTAATTAATACATGCATATATTCATACATATATGCATACATACACAATAGATGTTCAATTAAACTTTGTGGAATGAATGGATGAAAAACCCCCTTCTTCCCATTTATCTATGACTTTGGTTTTTCAGAAGAGGTTTGCTTTCTGGGAGAAGAGGAATTTGGGGGATTTGGTGCAGGCCTATGTGGTAAGCAATGAGCTAGCATGCAAGAAGAGAGAGATGGTGTTCATGCAGCTCTGCTCCTACTGGCAGGGGAAAACTGAGGCATCCACCCATGGGTATGGTTTGAAGTGTGTAGTCTTCCACACCAATGTTACCTCTTTTGAATCTAAATAACTGAGAATTTGTTAATAAGGAGAAAGGGAAAAGGGATGTGCAATAGCTGCTGCTGTTCCAGGCTTTTATTAAATTATACTTTCAAAAACCTATATTCAGAAACCCAAAGTGTATGCAGGAGGATTGTGAAAAAGCTCCAGGCAGCTGGGAAAGTCACAAAAGGGAAAAGGGAATGACAGAGCTATGTCTGTAGGCTCAAATCAAAAGCAGTTTAATATAGCCCCCTTCTGCTGCCTTCCAACACTAAGATGAAGAGTCACACCCCCCTAATTGGGAAATGGATATTTGGGTCCCACAGACACACTCATCACTGGCACTCTGCCTCCTGCAAAATGTTTTACTTGCTCTCAGACTCTGTATCTCTGGGAGGCTATAGGCCCCTGAGATTCCAAGGTGTGTTAATGGCCTTCTCTCCCTGGGACAACAGCCTTCTTCCTTTCAGAGTATGATTACTTTAGGTAACATATCCTTTGAATGCACAGGCTCAGAGATTGGTTTTAAAAGAGACTTTGCCACTTCATATTTGCACTGCCACAAAGAGAATATTACACCTAAAATTAACATCCTGGTCCTAATTCCAGGAACAGCTGCCCATAGTGCCAAGGGTTCTACTTGGTCCTCACATTGCATCAGAACTCCCATCTCCATTTGGTCCCCTTTAAAGCAAATGTTAACAGTTTTCACTCTGGCCACATAAGACTGAAAGAATGACTCAAGAATGACATTGACACACAGGACACATTTCAATGAACATATCAAGATTCTTGCAATGCAAGAAATTATAACAATGAGGTGGAGCCAGTGGCCACTTGACAGTTTTTTGGGTAGGGAGGGGATGAGCAGTTGAAATACAGGGGCTTCTATGGGAGTTGGAGGTTGTCCTGAGTACTGTTGTGGCAATGGATGTAGGCCATTTTAAATCAGCACACACCACTCAGAACTGAGTGGGAGAGAGTGTGGTCTACAGTGTGAACTGTTGTCTATGGTTGGTGGCAAGGCTCCAGGAGGTGTAAGTTCATTGAGGTTGGTGGGCCACACTATGGGAGATGTTTGTGTTGGATGTGGTGGGAGGTGTGGGAGGTGGGCAACATGGGAATCCGAGTGGGTTCCGTATAATATTTTAGGTAATCTAAGCACCTCTTAAAATATATGTATATATATATATAAAAAATAACATTTTTGTAAGCAAATACACATATATGCATATATATTTATATATCATTTTACAAATGTTTGTATGTATTGTGAGAATTTTGATTTTTACCCATAATAAAAAAAAAAAAAAAGAACTCTACACAATTTTTGACTAGCTACTTTTCTACTACTTTCCCACTCAACAAGGTGTATCATAAAATAAAGGTTAAGAACAGCATTATTATAGGGATCTGTTCTAATTTATGAAAAAAGTTATTTCCAACCTTTTATACCTTATTATTAGACCACATTATTTGCAGACACATCACAAGTGATCTTGATACATCTATTAGAGGTTTCTATGAATGAACAACTGTTAATATAGCATCCTACTTCTCTGGAAGTATATTTATGTTACTAAGTTTGCAGAAAAACCTATATCCCAGTTTTACTTATCCTCACACTGGACAGCTGTTTGTGGTTTTGATGGTTTTTAACATCTCAATTCAATGGAATACTATGGAATGGAGAGATGGGAAATTCTATGTAATCTTTTTTATTATTATTATTATGGGTAAAAATCAAAATTCTCACAATACATACAAACATTTGCAAATTGATATACAAATATGTATGCATATATGTGTATTTGCTTACAAAAATGTTATATATATATATACAAATATATTTTAAGAGGTGCTTAGATTACCCAAAATATTACACGGAACCCACTGGGATTCCCATGTTGCCCACCTCCCACACCTCCCACCACATCCCACACAAACATCTGCCACAGTGTGGCCCACCACCCTCAATGAACTTACACATCCTGGAGCCTTGCCACCAACCATAGACAACAGTTCACACTGTAGACCACACTCTCTCCCACTCAGTTCTGAGTGGTGTGTGCTGATTTAAAATGGCCTACATCTGTTGCCACAACAGTACTCAGGACAACCTCCAATTCCCAAAGAAGCCCCAGTATTTCAACTGCTCATCCCCTCCCTAACCCAAAAGTGTCAAGTGGCCACTGGCTCCACCTCATTGTTATAATTTCTTGCATTGCTAGAATCACCATATGTGAACAAGAGAATACCATCAAGTCCACTCTAGTCCATAGTTCTTCCCCCAATGCAGAGGCGACTGGGATGGTGATGTCCACTCCAACTCCAAGTGAGAGAGGGCTTATACCCCATGGATATGGTGGGTGGGATGATCCTGCCTGCAGATGCAGGCCCTCTCCATTCCCTGGGATGGCCATTGCCCATTGTTGTCTCCTCACCAGGTGACTTGGATGAGTCCATTGAGCTGTAGGGTAGGAGTTGCAGCTCCACCTAGATTTCATGCACACATGGCACATAGGTGTGTGGGAGGCTCCAGTCTCTGGAAGTATACCTAAAAACTCCAGCATCACATATAGGTTTGAATAGAAGGGACTGGTGAACCATGTGCAGGGAGGACTTATTTGAGTCTAATTCTGTCACTCTCAGGAGCACAGATTCCAAAATAGAACCCACTGATAAGGCATCAGTCTCTGGGGCTATCCCCCCTTATATAGGACCAGGGTGTCTCCGGAGCTCTCAGGAACCCCACTGAGTGGGGTGATAGATGTTCTATGAGCTCCTACTGAGGTGTGCGTAAGCGTTACCTCTGGGATGACCTCCCGACTCTCTTTGAAGTCTCTTAGCCACTTAAACTCATTTGTCTTTACCATTTCCCCCTTTTATTCAAGGTCTTTTTCCAGTTGTGTTGCCAGTTGGCACTTGGGAAAAGTTTTCAATTAGCAATTATCGTGCCTCGGATAAACCTCATTGGCTACGATACTGCCACTGTGCAAAGCTGCCAGTTGGCACTTGGTATTAATCCCTTGTTGCCAGGGAGGATCATCCCCGGAAGTCATGTCCCACATTGGGGGGAAGGTAATGCAATCATATGCTGAGTTTGGCTTAGAGAGAGGCCACATTTGAGCAACAAGGAGGCTCTCAGGTGGCAACCATTAGGCACCCCACAGCTGCAGGCTAAGTCTCATTTACAAGAGCAAAGACTCACAAGGGTAGTCATCAAAAAAAAAAAAAAAAA
>JAKSZT010054586.1:1022528-1045235 GCA_026826555.1 Tolypeutes matacus
AAAAAAAAAAACATTAGTGGGTCATCCTATTTTGACAGGCACTGTCCCTACACTCAGAGGACTATTGCTGCTCCCTTGGAGATTGTGGCAGAGCTCTCCAGGCTAGGAATTCAGATTCCCTCATTTATTGTGTGATTATCCACCCATCGTGACCATGCCCCATCCCCCGATCCTTTGAATGATTTTTTATATCTTTCATGTATATTCGGATGAACCAATCCCCATGAACCCCCCCCAGACACCCCCAATAATCCCCCGCAGTACCCATTGTAACCCTTCTGTGTAATCTTAGCAACACCAAGATTGCTGTGGCTTTCTGCCAACTAGAACACCAAGTGAGTACAAACTTGTGACAGAAAATTGATGATAAAAAGAACCATTTATGCTGATCATTGATAAGCAAATGTTAATGAACCAGCTTCCCACTTCTTTCATGAGGATGTTATTGGATTTCATGTGCTTGGAAAAAGTTTAGTTTGAAGGTTACTCATAACTTTAAACTTCTTCATGTATAAATTTTAGGTGTTTGGGGGAAAATCAAGCATAGTTCTTCCATGGTCTTTAAATCCTAATTGGGCTTTCCCAGGTTGAAAATGTTGCAATGCAATGGCTAATGAAGAGTCTAGAATTTATAGGCTTTGCTCTCAGGCTTCTCTGTCAGTACACAAATCAAGAACTCTCCATAATCCTGATAACAATCTATGGTCCTTCTGCTCATCCGTTGGGATTGCTGTGCATGTGTTATGTACAGTACTCATCTGATATTAGCAGTTAACAATGTTAACTATGGTGAAAATGATGCTGTGGAGTAAAAATTTAAAATAGAATATAGGCTTACCAAATTAGAAGCTTAATGAGCAAAGATTTAGCCCCTATAAAAATTTTCCCTGTCTCTTCTGAACCAATCTTTGTGCCTCCTACTGCTATGCCCATATGATTCTTCAAACTAAGCTTTAAGGAAGAACTTCTACCTTTGATTAAGGAGATCTAGTTATTTCATTAATGAAGTGACTAATTATGTCAAAACCTACATAACATACATATATTCTTCTTTCATGAAATGAGATTAGGTTGAAAGGTTGTTTGCAGAAGGAAAACAGTTGAAGGTAGGTACAGCTATGTTTAACTTGTCAGATAAACCCTGTACAAAATTGGAGATTTTGGTTAGTGGTAACAAAGTTATCTCTAATGTAAAAAGAATAAGCAAGGTAAAAAAAAGTCCACCATATCAATATTTTTAGGCTATGGAATTCTGCTTTGTAGCGACTTTGAAAACTAGTTGACATTTAGATAATATTTATTCAACTGAGCCTGTGGCACAATAACAAATATATTAGTAATTTTTATAAATATTTAAGAAACAGAGGCCTCTGAATGTTAGAGACATCTTATTTCTTCCATTTCCTGTTTTGCTTTTGCTTGCAAGTTACATCTCTTTCTTTTCTGTTCTTCAGTTTCACCCTTTGAGCATTTCAAAGGTGTGGTCTCTTCTTGAGGGTCAGAGTTGAAATTAGCTAAGAATGGATATTGCAGTTCTGCAGGGCTGTCCTAACTGTCCCAGAAGTAGTTATAGGGCAGGATCTTCCTCAAAGAAGGACTTGAGAAATGTATTTATGGGGATGCATATGTGACCATGAACTTGTATAGAGTTTATCACTGTCATCTCAGGTGCTTTACTTAGCAAATGAGCTCAGCAATATTCCCTTTGAAATTGCTTGCTCTGGGATGCTTAACAAATGATTGGCAGCTTAATGGACCGAGGCAGAACCAGAGAAGGTTAACACACTGACAAAATGGGCATTAACTATGATAACAACTGTTTTCATGGGGGATTATTGCTATTGTAAACCTTACTCAACATCATAGTACTAGCAATAATTTTTTTCTCCCATTTTAAAATTAAGTCACCCTGGAGAATGCACCCATATGAATGATGCAAAAGAGATCAGAAACTAAGTGTTAGACCTTTAGCAACCTTTTCCTAATTTTCTGTTGTTGCAAAAATACCACATAGTCCAATGCTTGGGAAGATTATGTAACTCAAACTAGATGAAATGGATTTAGGAAGAGACTAGGCAATTTTTCAGATCTGACTGTGCCAAAGACCCACACTCATTTCTTGCAAGCCCAACCAAACTTCAACTAGAATTGATATCCATAGTTGGAGCAGTACCTCTGGCTTAAACAACAAAAGATGGGGCATGCTTATATAGAAAATCCTTGCCCATTGCACATAGCCTGGTTAGGAAAGAAATTATGGAAAAACCTGTCTAACTTGGTCTCATTAGCACAAAACATGGATGATTTAGCAATTATTGTGTGTAAGATAAAACTGATGGAATTCAATTAAAGGCCATGACAACTGACAGAGAGCAGGCTGCTTTGGTATGTAGGAGACAGGCATATCTAGTCTTAAGACACTGAAATAAGATCCGGTAGGAGCCTGGTGGAGAAACATCCTGTGCTTCAAAGAGAGTGTCTGGTATATGTCAGATAATGATTAACAAGGTCTATTACATGCAAGAATGTAAAGAGAACTGAACATTAACCCTAAAAAAGTGTAAACTCTCATGTATCTATTACCTTTGCACATGTGCACACGTATTTTCTTTGTCCTAAAGCTAAATAAAAGCCACGATGTTTTATGCACTGGCACTCTCCTCCTTTTGGATGGAGGGTCCCCTGACCCTGGCAGTCTCTTCTTTTTGTCTCATTTTTTCTCATCTGCAGCACCATTTTAACAGACCCAGTTCCTGAACATCAACATTTGGTGTCCAACGTGGAGCCCTGAAAATGCAATTTTTCTTTCAGTCAGTGTGCAGCAGACCAAGGAGCTCCTGATGAGTGGTTTTAGAGAAAAAGAAAACAGGAAGGTAAGTTACATCCTTGGGATCATCAGAGCTATGGGAAATTAGCAGTGGAACTTTGAAGAGTACTCTAGAGTGTTAAAAACTTTATTAAAAAGCACCAGTGTAACTATTTTTTTTTTTAAAGATTTTTATTTATTTATTCATTTATCCCCCCCTTGCTGCCTGCGCTCGGTGGGTCAGCCAACCACGCCGCGTGGGCGAGCCCGCCCCCACCAGGAGGCCCCGGGAACCAAACCCGGGGCCCCCCACATGGCAAACGGGAGCCCTACTGATTGAGCCACAGCCGCTTCCCCAGTGTAACTATTAAATCCTCAGCCTTTGAGGAACTTTTTCTCTCATACAGAAACATTATTATTGGTTTCAGCCACAAGGGTGGGATATTTTAAGCCTGAAACAATGGAAGTTAGTAATGAAAGCTTTAAAACAGGGCTTATTAAAAGGGAGAGATAATTCCCATACATGTATGGTCTTTGTGTAGTCTTATTTATGTTGCTCTTGAACCATTACAATCAGATGAAAATGAAGATATTAAACAGGATACTTCTATCACTGGACCAATAGCAGAATGAACTGATGCTGATTTTAATGAAAATATATATGAAAAAATTCATGAACAGCCAAAAACAGATAAACTCGTGTCTAATAAAAGAGAAGGAAAGAAAAAGGGAGTTTATGGAACTTTTCCAGCGGTTGTTATACCATCCGCTCCAAAAGATTGCCGAGCCAAAACTAGTGTGAGGGCTCCATCTAGTGGCAATAATAGATCAATACCAACTCGTGTGTGTCCGACATGCCTGAAAAGGTTACACTGGGCCAATGAATTCCATTTTAGATATCATAAGAATGGCAGTCTCATTAATAAGTCAGGAAACTTATGGGGAAGAGACTATACCAATGGGGAGCTTATTTGACTATTCCTCACCTTTCTGAAACAGCTAAACATCTTATTACTCTGGACTTTAAGCCTCTTCAAACAGAATCTAGTAAGCCCTCCAAAAATGCAGAGGCAGAGGATTCTGTCCCAGCTCAGCTTGAGGCCGATTTACATTTGTATGACAATGAATGTTCTGAAATATACTATCCTGAGCCTCCTACAGAGGCTTGTGTTGCCATGGCAACCATGAAGGGATCCCTAGGGCACTTTTCAAGCTATTAAAAAAAAACATGCTTTCCATGTTAACCCTTCAGTTCCAGCTGCAGACATTGATGTGCCTAAATAGACTTCCCTTAACCCCCCATTTCCCCCAGCACTTAACCCTCAGTCAATTTCCCTAAAACTCTTTTTTGAGCCATCTTTAGATCCTCTTAAAGCATCTGTAAAAATTTCTTTAACACAGACCTCACTCATGAAAAGCATAGCACAAGCAAGTGAAGCAGGTGATCCTGAAGGTTTGCAGTTTCTTTCACGTCACAGAACCTGTTTTAACTGTGGAAAGGCAGGTCATTATCAAAAGGATTGTAAAAAGCAGCCCTGTCCAAAGCACCACCTGTTCAAAATTCACAACGGATTAATGTTAATTTTGTCCCCACAATTCTCAGCAAACTTATGTGCTACCACCTAGGGAAGTGCCGGCCTGGACTTTGCCACTACCAAAAAATTAATACTTAAAAAACAAAATAAAGTCTGTAAAGCCAATTCAGGAGCAAAAGGGACAATTCCAAAGAATTTAGTAAGATTCATATTAGAAGGATTTAGCATTAGTTGCAGGGGCATCACTATTCTGCCACAGAGTTAACTAAAATAAGGAAAACATTCTAGTAGCAACTTTGTAACTACTGCTTACAGTACAGTAAGAAGCAACTTTGTAACAACTGCTTACAGTTGTTACTGCTTTGTAACAACTTTGCAACTACTGCTTACATAATGATAAGGCTGTGGGATGATAGAGGCTAGTTTTATGTAAAAAGTTGATTTCATATTCAAAATCCTTTTTGGTCATTCCAACAATGATCACAGAATCTTCACTAGGAGTAGATTCCATCTCAAGAAACCACTTTCTTTTCTCATCTTTAAGAAACAAATCCTCATCTAATAAAGTTTTACCATAATATTACAACAACAACAACAACAAAAATTAAACCACTGGAAAAGTAAGAAAACTTAGCAATACAGTTTCCAAAAAAATTCTCAAAAGCAGTAAAATCAAGGATGTATGTTTCTATTGATTTGTTGTAACTTGTTTTGTGTTCGTCTGTTTGTTCAGCATCAGTGTATATTTTGATACTTCCAGATGGTAATATTAAATTGATCAATGAAAATTATTAAAAGAGCTCTATTCAAATGGCCAAAATTAAATAAGCACTTACATTAATAAATAAATATGGGTATTAATTTAAAATAATAAAAATAGTTATAATCAAATTAAATCATTATTCTATCAAGTTTGTTTAATGTTGATGGTAATTGTATGTTGTCAAAACTTTGCTTGGAAACAGTTTCCAAAATCATTGTGGTAACAAGTAAGGAAAGTATATAGAATGTGCTTTTATTATTAAAGAAAAGAAAGTAATTTTATCCTAAGATAAAATGACTAGTTATTAAAACAAAGTTAAAGTTTTATTCTTTCTCAAAGTTTCTCAAGTCATTAATCTGTTTTAGTAAAAATTTACACAAAGCTTTTCTCCTGAATAATCAGTATGCAAAAAAGAAAGTCTGTTTTATCAAAGTAGCTTCTTATACTTTAACCTTATCGTTTCCTTGAAGAAACAAGTTTTATCACTTTTAAAAGAACAGAATGTTTAAACCTGCTTTCTCAAAAAGTAGCTTTTTATTTTAAACTGTTACAAATGATTTGGTCTGTTATCTAGAAAAAGATAAAATATTAAAAATAGTTAAGCTCATGTGATATATTATAAGTTGAATAAAGTATTTAAAACTGTTGTACAATTAAAAGAAATTTTCTAGTCTTATGACAATTAAAGTTGTATGAATAAAAAGTTCATATGAATACTTTAAAAGTGTATAAAATTCCTGAAAGTTTAATCATATTTCAATATAACATTAAATAAAAGTATGAAGTTATTAATCATAATTTTAATTATTTAAAAATATAATAGTAATATGTGTCATAAAAACTACCTCAATGCCTAAAAATCAAAAGTCAGATGCTTTAACTTAAGTTTTTCTGATTTACCCCACCTCTGCTACAAAAAACAAGTCTATAACTACAGAAAGAAAACAGCCATTAGGGGCTGCCAGGGATAGTGCATGACAGTAAATTATAGCAAATTAAAATAACACCATTGCAATATGCAGCAGTCCCAAATATTATCAGTTTGTTACAAAAATTAATCTTCTTAAACAAGTCAAGGCAGCCCACATTCCCCTTTCTGTAAAATAGCCAACAATAAATTAAGTTTATATTCAACATTGTGAAATACAGCCCCAGTTCTAATTATATTGTTAACAACAAAACCAACACAGGTATTAAAATTACAAGTTAATGTATTGCCCCACAGTCCAAATAGGAAATAATAATTTGTTTTTACTTATGCCTCAAACTATACAAAATAAAGAAATTAAGGTAATTCTAATAATGCTACCAAAAATCTTAAATGCATAAAAAATAAAAGTTTATTTATTGGATGTCTGCTGGTTAAAAGTTTTATTATTTTTTGTTGTTATATAATCTACTGTAGTTATGAATTATGTATAACATACTTAAATACTAATCAAAACTTTAATGCACTACATTGCATACTTAAGTAACTTAATAACTTGTATGTTATACATAAATGTATATTATTATATGTATATGTAAATCTTAACATTTTTCATATTTCAGGAAAAATAATGGAAGCTAAAATAGTAAGCACATCAAGGATGTTTTGTAACAAATTAAAAAAGATAAAGTACATTTCAAAAGGTGTTGTATTCCTCCCTGGAGGAGCTGGTCACTCTCCTGGGGACTGATGCATAAACGTTAAAATATACTGCCCAAGGAGCGTTATGTTCCTTCCTTGGGGAGGCTGGCCCCTTCCTCAGGAATTAGCAAAATACTCACAAGTTGGCATCTATAGTGTCAAATTCATTAATCCTAAACATAATCAACAAAACTCTAGTATCAGTTGCTAATTCAATACTTCCCAGCTAAAAGCTAAATATTGGTAATTATATATAAAAAACTGCTCTATTTGTCATTCTGTAACTTTGTTCAATATTAATTTAATCTTTTAATTGATTATGTTATTCAAGTTTCTCACTCTAATTGTCAGTATAAGCTTATTAAACTAAATATACATATTAACTTTATCTTGTATCTATCCAGGACTCCAGCCAACAATAAGCCAAGTATATTAGTGTATCCCAGAATTTGGTAAGCATGTGAATGTATGTATACATATTATAAAAGATTGGAATATAACAGTTAAACCCCTGTTTATAAACAATCCTTCACTTATTTTATATTCTTTCAATTATTAACAAAAATACATTAACTAAAATTCAATAAATTCCTGTCACAAGAAATGTTCAATACACCCACCATGTCTCAATATTATGTCTTTAAGGCTTTACACCTTACTCATTCTGCCTTCCCACAAGCATGTATTTACCGTCATTGCAGTCCCCTCAAAAACACTTTTAACACAACTCTATAAACATCTCCAACATTCTCTTACCCAAGCAAATAACCCCAAGGGTCAAGTTATTGTTGAACAAAGCAATCACTTACTAAAATTAATGTTTCAAAAACAAAAAGGGGAGATGGAGGAGAATCTGCTAAAGACAAACTATCTAAAGCATTGCTTACCTTAAATTTTCTTAATAGACAACAAATTTCTAATACCATGGCAGCAGAAAGACAATGGGAGGTTAATAAAAAGAATGAAAATGAAAAATGTGGACAACCAATATATTGGAAAAATGAAACAACCAATAAACGGGAAAAATGAGAGGTAAAAATTGGGGACTGAGGTTTTGCTCTTATTATTACAGAAACAGGAGAACAGCAGTGGATCTCCTCCAGAAGAATTAAGCCTAGAGTTGAAGATGCTGCCGAACCTTAAACTATGGACATGGTGGTTTCACATTGGATTAATTATAAGTAAAGTATTAGGCCAAGGCAAGATACCATATCATAATTACACTTATTGGGCATACATTACCAACTCACCTCTTTTACAGCTGTTAACTTGGGCTGATGAGTCTTACCCAATTTATCTTAACCAATTTCACCATTTTCTGGGACCTATAGACTTATGGCTACCCTTAAAGCCAAAAGAAGAAGAGAAATTTATAGAAAATTTAACTTTACCTTTTATAGACCACCCTCTTTGTATTGGACATGGTTCCACATGCATGCAACCTCAAAATCACAGTGTAGTTTTAAGAGAGAAAAATCAAACTCAAATTTATATTTTCATTTTCCCTTATTTACCATATAAATCAGAAAATATGGTAAATCTTACATGTCTCTCCCAAAACAGATTACTAAATGACAAATGGCATGTATGTCATGGTTTTACAGAATTGTTGTTTAATGATTCCTATGGAATTGTAAAGGACCAGGCCCTTATAAGAATACTGAAGCCTATTAAAAACACAACCATACCTTGGTTCATTAATAATTCAAATATAATCACTAATGACAGTAATCCTTATTTCTGGAATTTTGGTAATACAGCATTTACTAACAGCTCAATAAATTGGAAAAATTAAGGATGATATATCCCACAGCCATGGGACATTAAACTTAAGAAAACCCAAAATTATTTGTGGAAATTATTTTTGGGAACCAGCCCAATTTTCAAATGGCAAGGCAATAAAACTCATATTACCAGTTTAAAAAGAAAATCAACTCAATTTTTTACAGTATGTGTATGAGTTCCTATTGTTTTATCACTGGAAAAGTAACTTTTGGTGAAAGGAACATTAGCTGCTCTAATTGATCTTTATTTACATGTCTTAAGAATCCATATTTGCAGGAAAATCAGACTCTTTTATAGCAAGAAGAAAAGGACTATGGTTAACAGTTTGGATGACCAGACATTGGCAGCAGTCTCCAGAATCCCAATTGCTGTGGCATTTCCTCGACCATTATTTAAAAAGAGCTTAAAGACTGATTGGACTTTTAATAGCAGGAATTTTGGGACTGATTGGCATCATAACCACTGCAGCCATTGCTGGCACAGCTCTCCATCAAGGAGTCCAGACTCAACAATATGTTAAGGACTGGCATAAAAATGCAAGTGAGATGTGGCATAGCCAGTCTCACATTGATATGGAACTGAATAATAATATGAATGATCTTGAAACAACCATTATACCTTTGGGTAATCAGATCTATAATTTAAACTTGTTAAGAGCTCTTAAATGTGATTGGAATGAAAGTTCTTTCTGAATTAAACCTTTGCTTTATAATAATAGTGAGCATGATTGGGAAGAAGTAAAAAATCATTTGATTGGATATAAGCATAATATTTCTTTAGATATTTTAGAATTGCAAAAGAAAGCATTGAGCATGTCTCAAAATGATTTGAAAGAAACCCCTGGTGCAGAATTTTGGAATGAATTGTCTGATAATTTAAATACTATCAATCTGTTTCACTAGTGGAAACAAAAAACAGTTCAAATATCATTTTGGATTGGACTAGGAATTACTGTTATATGCATCTTAGTTGTTTGTATTTTCAAGAGTAGAGTAATGACATATATTCATAGAAAAAATGAAAAATTAGATTAGATAAATGCTTTTATGTTAAGAAACTTAGCCATGAAAAACTAATTTTAAATTATTTGTAGTAGAAAGTAATATACTAATAACTCCTTGATTTAATACTAATTATTTGCATAAAAATATAACTTAAGGAACCTGAAGAAGTATAAAATATAAATGAAATTGCCTTCCATGTAAGAGGTCAAAAGCTTGACTGGTAGTCAATGACAGGTAGGATTCTCAGAGGAGAACATCCTAAGACAGGCACAGTCACAAGAGCCTATGGAAGAAGACAAGTGTAACAGGAGGTCACCTTGTATCATCTTATATAATGGTTCCTATAGTCTTCACTGAAATAAATTAATAAAAGGGGGTGAAATGATGGAATTCAATTAAAGCAGGCTGGTTTCTGTAGGAGACAGATGTCAAACTTTGAAGAGTACTCTAGGGTGTTAAAAACTTTATTAAAAAGCACCGGTGTAACTATTAAATCCTCAATTTTTGAGGAACTTGGTATGTATGAGACAGATGTCTCTAGTCTCAAGACACTGAGATAAGATCTGGTAGGAGCCTGGTGGAGAAACATCCTGTGCTTCAAAGAGAGTGTCTGGTATATGTCAGATAATGATTAACAAGGTCTGTTACATGCAGGAATGTAAAGAGAACTGAACCATTAACCCCCAAAACTTCCTGACTTTAGTAAAGTGCAAACTGTCACATATCTTTACCCTTGCACATCACACATGTATTTTCTTTGTCCTAAAGCTAAATAAAAGCCATGATGTTTTATGCAGTGGCACTCTCATCCTTTTGGATGGAGGGCCCCCTGACCTTGGCAATCTCTTTTGTTTGTCTCGTTTTTTCTCATCTGCAGCACCATTTTCACAGACCCAGTTCCTGAACATCAACATAAAGCATCTGTTTAGTAGGAATGAGATTTTCTCTAGAAAGATTCAATTGTGCAGCATGCAGCAAGGAGTCTTTATCTGACTGGGAATCATCATTGATTCCCATCATTTGGCAGTGGTCAAGATAGCAGGAGTCCTAGTGGAGGTGTGGCCCTAGAATGGGCAGTCCCTGGATGAGAGGATCTTGATGGGGCCTGCTCCTGAGCTGTGAATGGCATATCCAAGAGGAAAGGAGGGATAAAGTCAAGCATCCTACTCCTAATTCTGTTTAGATCAGGACTGATAAGTAAATCCAGGGTGAATTTGCTGAGTAAGCATTTGCCACTGTGTTCCAGAATAACCAAGTGTTCTAGTTCACTTTGCTGCTGAAAGCAGATACCATAAAATGCATTGGCTTTAACAATGGGAATTTTTTTATCTTACAAGCTTATGGTTTTGAAGCCATGAAAATGTCCAAATCCAGGCATCATCAAGACAATGGTTTCTTCCTGAAGACCACCTGTTGGGCTCCTTTGTCACTTGGCAAGGAACATGGCTGCATCTGCTGGTGTCTCCCTTCTCTTCTGGGTTTTGTTTCTTTCAGTTTCTTGCTTCCCTAGCTTTCTCTCTCTTTGTCTGAATTTCATTTTCTT
The DNA here is from genome assembly GCA_026826555.1 of Tolypeutes matacus. Lineage (NCBI taxonomy): Eukaryota > Metazoa > Chordata > Mammalia > Cingulata > Chlamyphoridae > Tolypeutes > Tolypeutes matacus. Next base: position 1,033,595 of record JAKSZT010054586.1, read on the forward strand.
ATAAAGGACTCCAGTAAGAGGATTAGGACCCATCCTGAATGAGATAGGTCCATCTTAACTTAAGATCCTAATCACCAAAAGGTCCTACTTATAATGGGTCCACACCCACAGAAATGGATGAACTTTAAGAACATACTTTTCAGGGGTACATACATCTTCAGACCATCACATCAGGTCTCAAACAAGTCCATTGGCTGGAAGAAGTGACATTGCTGACTGCATTCATTGACTGGTTTTTTACTTCTAGCAAGTGAGACAGAGTAGATTTGGCTTCATTACTTCTCTTTTCCATGTGTATCCTACTCATGTCTTCTAGATTCACTATCTTTTTTTTTTTTTTTTTTTTTTTTGGTTTCCATCTCCACTGTTGATCCATCCACTTCTGAATATTGAATTATCTCCTTTAGCTATTCCCTTTGCCTTTTCTCAGAAAATTCTTTCATTTTCTTCACACACTTACACATATACACATATTGCCTGGATGAAGAAAGAAATTTTAGGGTTTATTTTCCTGTTGGATCATTCTGCTCCCCAAAATTTTACCATGGCATCTGGAAATTCCCTATTACCTGGCAGAGATATTCCCTCACTAGCCCCCAACTTTAAAAAGCAACTCAAAGGCTTTCTTTTTTTTTTTTTTTAACTCATTCTTTCTCTCTGCCTGTACCTATAGCCCATATCCAATTCTCCAGCTTAAATTTACCAGCAGCATGTCCCCTAGGTACTCCAATATATAAGGTATTAAATTTAAGCCTCCTTCACATTATTCTGCTTTTGAATTGATGATAGGATGACAATATATTTACATTTATTGAATTTTTATTGTATTCATATATTCTAAGACATGTATAATGAAGAAATTGTGGCATTTTGCAATGTATACAATACACAGATTGTCTCTACTTGATCATTTAAATTGAAAACAAATTTATTACCTTACAAAGCAATAAGCATCATTCTATTCATAGTTTGATTTATGAGAATATTCTCCTCTACACAAAAATGCTACCTGTGGCCATTAGTTCTACTATGTAGAGTAAGACTAGTATCTTTCTCATTTGGCATAACTTCAACTATTTTAAAAGATCTATCTCCCTGTATCCTTTCTAAGCTGTATAATTCCATGCTCTTCAGTGTTCCTCATAAGCAAGATCCTGCCCAATTTTGACCACCTTCTCTGAGACCAGCCCCATTTGTCACTACCCAGACTCTGCTGTGGTATTCAGAATTGAACTCAGAGTTCCAGCTGTGATCTAAAGATAAAGAATATAGTGTTCATATGTAAGACAAAATGAAAACAAATAAGTAAATAAAACACACTAGGATACACTAGCATACTTATGGAACTCCTTATCTTCTCAAATTGGAAATCAGCAGAACTAAGAAATCAAGAGGAAATAATATCTTTTGGCTTTGAAAGTCCAGGCATGTATAAAAGCAATGGCTATTGAAGGTTAACCAAGGCTGTATCTACCATCCTTTCCCACACACAACCCATACCTATTAGAATAGATGCATTGTAGGCCCATCATTCCAGCCCAAACAAAAGAACTCAACCCTTGATGGAACTGTAAGGATCCACCTGACTCACTGTTCATGCTGCCAGTTCTCTAAATCAGCCAGTCTGACCTCATCTCCTCAGTGTATCTTGAAGTTCTTGGGTATTGGTAGGATGATACTATACCATCCACCAGTCCTTTGATGAGACTGAGACAGGTAGTGTACAGCCCAGCATGCCAAATAGCAGTGTAAAAGTTGGCTGGATTTTGGAGCAATGAGTGAGGTATTGTTTGATATTTTACTTGGCATGCTCATGAAACTTTACTCTTGCCATCTGACCAACTTTAGGGAAATGGATATTTGATTGAGTCTGAGAGGCTTTACAGAACAACACCATGGCAAGGTCTTTCCATTTTTTGTGAACCATTGCTCCTTTGCTCTCTTGCAGCATTGTTTAAAAGGCTATGTGTTTGAGCTTACAATTCAGTATGTATGAGTCCATAGTTAAGACAAGAAGACCTCCTTAGAGAAAAGAGTGTGATTTTATCAAACCTAGAAAGGTGCTGCAAATCTCCCAAGGCCCCATGTGGGAGGATTATCTCATGTAAACTCTGCCTAACACCAAGAAAGCTATGCCGGTGGCACAACCCCAGGGTCTGAGTTTGCTAGAATCTGGGAATTAGAGAAGATGAATCAGCACAGACCCATTCTTTGTAATCAATGTTAAGCCCAGCAGTCCACAGCCTTTGAAGAAATTCATCCATTTTTTTTGTTTGTTAGTTTGTTTTGCTCTGAGATATGTTGCCACACGGAGGTAAATTGGTGACAGACATGTTGTTATGTACATCACTGCTGTTTGAAGGGAGCAGGCTGTTTTGGCATTTGCAAAACATCCAGAGTGGAAAATCACTTACATACTGGCAAACGTGTCAGACCTCTGGCCACTTACACTCATGTTCTGTTGTGCTGAGCTCCAGCTGTTCTAGGTCCTGTTCCACCTTCCCTGAGTGGGCCCCTGCCTCATGGATTCCTCTGCCTCCAAGCAAAATGCCTCCCCTATCTGGCTCACTTCTCTGTTTAGCAATCAGATGGCACAAAGGATTCATCTTTCATACTAATGGCAATTGATTAGTAGTTTTGAGAATGATGATGAGGCTATGTGTGGGCTTACTGTGAGTGATTAAAAATGCCTGCAGTGGGTACATGGTGGTGGGGTGGTAGCATGTGTGCCATTCTTAGATAATTTTTCATACAGTATTCCAAGACAAATGGGCAATGAATGTATATCCTGACAGGTTGTGTGGGTCTAAAAATCATTTTATCTCCATAGGTTACCCATATAATGAATTCATCATCAATATAATGGGTAATACAGCTGCCATTTACTGAGCAATAAAAATGTTCCAGTCAGTGTGCTTGGTGGCTTGCATTCATTATCTCAAGCCTTTCCATCAGCTTTACAGAGTAGGCATTGCTACCTACATTTTACAGATGAAAAAATCGGTCTCAACAAACATAAGCACCCTTTCCAAGGTAGGTAGGTAAGTGAGTAGCAGAGGCAGAATGTGCACCCTGGCTCATTCTGCACCAAAATGAGACAATAACAACAGAAATTCTAAGCCTCTGTGCACCCCCACTGTGTTCTTGAAGGACAGCCTCTATTCTGTTAGTGACAAAGGAGAGCCAAGTAAAGGGACTTGAGCTCATATATAAAATACAACTTCAGGCCCAAGAAGGTTGAGGGTTGTACACAAAGCTGCATATCAACCTTCAATTAAAACATTCTCAAGAGTTAGAATTGTAATTATAATTTATGATCCAAGATAAGACTTGAGCAAAAATGCGTATTATTTCCTACTAATTTGCTTTGTTTTGTTTTGTTTTGTTTGTTGTTGTTTGTTTTGTCTGGTCATAAAACAGACTGTCCCTTGCTGGGTGTGTCCCTACCACCCTTCTCCACCACCCCCTTTCCTCACAGCACCCAGGCTCCCAAGGAGGTGGTTACAGGGACAATGTCTGCCCCCAGGTTCCTACTAGTTTTATATTATGGTTTCAGAAGCTAAGAATATTGTTGTATCTGGCTTTCTCTTCCTGAGTGCCATAGTGGAAAGACCAAGCACATTTCCTTTAAAATCCCCACACAAATGTTTGTTTTAAGGATGTATTCAGCTAAAAAAAAAAAGAAGAAGAAGAAGAAAATAACAAACTGACAGGATTTTGATTTTTTTTTTTTTTTTTTTTTTTACTTCTTAGTGAAAACATGGGGAATAGAGTGGATAGTTTATAATCAAGATGGTAAAGAAGAGATGTCATTTCCAAATCTTGGTTTTTTACATTAAAGTGCCCTTTTGTGTTGATAAATTCCTATTCCATGAAAAAAGGAAGGGGAAAAAAAGCCTTAAGAGCAGGAAGATACTATTAAATGCACAACTTAGTAACATTAAGGTGTGGCAGACATTTAAAGACTCAGTAGCAAGAGCCATAGTATTATTCTACTTACTATTCACTAGATTGGCATAGAGAAAAGGACCATGTGTTATGAATTAAGTAATTCAAGTAGAAATAGCAATGCTATTCTACATGTTGTGGGGACAGCACAATGTTACCTCATCTCATTTTAGTAGCTGAAGTAGTTATTCATGTTAAATAACCACAAAGTGCTTATTGCCAACATAACAATTAAGGTTTATGGTGCAATGTAGAAGGCCAAACTTGTTATATAAATGGTAAACCTCAAAAACTCAGTTTTTTAATAACAGTTTGAGATTTAATCTATACAGGGTAATTGCAGTAAATCTGAATTAAATTCACAATGGAGACATGAGAACATCAAGCACAGCATCTTATTCCTTTTTCTAATATTTAGAACAGATCTCCCAATTGTACAAATCAATGTAGTTCAGTTCAGGTTCACTGAAGAAGCAGTTTGCTACTACAGACCATGGGTAGTATGCCCCCAACAACCTTGACACATGGAAACTACCAATAAGGCAGACACACAGCTTTGGAATTTACTAAAATTATGGATTCTCACTAATACTCTTTATTCATATTTCTATTCAAAATATATTAAAATTGCTTTTAGCATTCCTGGGTGTTATTTTGTTATCTCTGTCAATGTATCTCAAATTTTTGCACCGAAGAATACCTAAGATTGAAGAGAAATATACTGTCTTCGCAAGGATCTGGGGGCACTACCCAGTAAACTTTAATCTTTCTTTAACATCTGGTATTTTATCTTTAAAATTATTGTAAATTTTGTATTCTTTTTCAGGATACATCTGACTTTGTTCTTATAAAAAGAATCACATTTTAAATTACTTATTCACAGGGGGAAAAATGTGCCATGTTTACCCTTGAATTATGTAATCCTCCCATTTGAGAGGCTCAATTTCAGATACTGCATTTAAGTAAAAATATTAGAAAATAAATATTTACATGCTGGATCAGAATAAACTCACTTTACTACTTTTCTTGAATTACCAAGAGTGTTATTTGAAAGGTTAATTGACCCTCTTGAAATTTCCAGCAAAGATTACAATGTACCTTGGAAGTTAGAATTCTTTATGGATGAATCATGCATACATTTACTAAAAGCTTGTTTGAACTTATTTATAGTTTCAGTTTTTATCACTTCGGGGTGTCAGTAAGTCTAAGACATTTACTCTTCCTACTTTATGTGGTATCCCTAACATACGAGAAAAGATTTCCTGAAGACTGTTCACCAGAATTCTACTTTTCCAAGATGTTCCTTACCTAAGAAAAGGACTCCATAGTCCAACAATGTCCAGAAACTTTGCATACCACATATTTCTTGTAGATTTAAAATGAATATTAGAATATTGAAGAATCTGAGAAGTCCTGCTGTAATCTAAACTATCCTCAATTCTTTTTCATTTTTTAGAAGGTGGAGGGATTGGATCCAAGACCTTGTACATGAGAAGCAGGTGCTCAATCACTTGAGCTATACCTGCTCCCCATTCTCAATTCTTATTTTCACAAATTAGCTATTAGCACACTAGTGTAATTGGTGCCCCATGGAAAACACATTGTGAAAAATATACCCTTATTGATCTTGTATTGATGACAAAAGTGCTACAGCCCATTCCTCCCCCTTGGCGGAAACCCACCAGCCTTAGGAAGAAAAGCACCCCTCATCCCTTTCTCCCTTCCTCCCTTTCCCCCTGGAATCCACATCTTTAGGAAGATAAGCATTCCTGCCCACACCTTTCAACTGAAATTTACAGCTTTAAATAGATGATGACTCTTCCTCCCTAAAAGCCCTCTGCTTTAGGAAGATAAGCTAAACTTGCAACTTCTTCATTTGTAATCCCTGCCTGCTCACTTGCTTAGGAATTTTCCCACTTGCTTAAGAACTTGCCCACATAAAGCTCCTATATAAGCTCATGAAAGTCATGACTCAGGGCTCAGATTTTTTGGAGACTTGACTCCCCTCTGTGCCTGTGTGTAACAAAACTTTGCTCCTCTGTCTCTCTGAGTGCACACTTGGGTTTCTCTTCATCTAAGTTTCATTTGCTGTGATAGTGTGATTATTTAACAGTCCTTCTCAGTGTTTGCCTTTCCAAACTGGGGGGAAAATTTTTTTATTCATTTAGCTAGTTCTAAACTCTTCTGTTATATTTAGCACTAAATCTCACTAATGCAAGCATGTGTTTTGACAAGATTTGCATATTGGGTTCATACTACAAGCTTACAATGAGTCCCAAGTTCCTCAAATTGCATCAATTACATGGGTTTTACAACTCATTTGCACAAATGTTTTGGATTTTGTTTTCTTTATATGAACAATCTTAAGTAGACCACTTTGGTACCTACCAGCTACTTTTAAATTCATACACAAATACTTTTGAAAGCTTCATGAAATATCATTCACTCTTTGCACCAACTTATTTGGAGATTCTGCCTATGCTCCCAGAGTAATTTAATCCAGCACTAATCTTTTTAATTTTTCTCTCACCAAAGATGTACTTATTCATCTTTACTCCTAATTTCCCATCTGTAATCAGTCTTCTCCAAGATAAAACAGTAAAATACTCAGTAACTTTTGACTAACAGATTACACTTTACAGAGATCTTTAAAACACATCATGTCACTGTGATTCTGCACTGAATACTGAAAGAACTGCAGGGAGGAATAGGTAACTGCATTGCCCAAGTGCCGCTTTGTTTCCGGGCCTGAGGGTGATCAGCCCTGCTGCAGCCCGGGGAGCGACATGAGCTAGTTGTGGACCGTCCGGCGTGCACTCCGGAACGGCGGGGGGGGGTGAAGAAGTTGTCAGGAGAGCGCAGGCCCGGCTCCCTGGTCTTCACGGAGGTTAAGGAGAAGTTGTCACAGGGTCGCCGTTTGGTGCCCTGTGGTCTCCCTGACAGTACTAAATGAAGAGACACCACTCACTTGCTTGCTGGAAGGTAAGACCTTTATTCAGGGAGAGCTGCGCAGTTTTATAGGCAGAGTTGGGCGGGGGTGAGCGTGTTGTTTTCTGATAGGGCGAAGCTGTTGCTGGGCATGGAGGGAAGATTCGGGAGGGAGGGGGGAGGCTAGAGGAGAAGGCCAACATGTCCAAATAAGGTTATGGCTGTTGAGGGAATGCTGTGATAGGCTGAGAGAAATGGGGAAGTTGGGTCTGGGAAGAAGGTGGGGCGTAGTGCCCCGCAAACGCCTGGTAAACATTACCTCACCCAAGTATGGGACTATGAACCCACAGAGAAAACCCAAGTAAAACAAACTAGAACATGAAATGGGAACCTGAGGGAAATGGAGTGGAAGATGGCAGAGGGCAATGACACATTTAAAAACATACTATAAGAGACTATATGAAAAAAAAAGTGAATTGAATGGAGAGAAGCCTGAGGGAGTTGTTATTAACCCTCAAATTTAACAAACAAAAGATTGAAAAAGAGTGAAATGCAGTCTAACAGCCTGGGGAACCCTGAAAGAGCAAAGGAAATTGTAACATGGGAAGTCTAAATTCATAACTTCAGAAACAGTTTCATTAATTTCATATATATTCAGTCTAATAAGAATAACTCAGAATGAACTTGAGATGAAAAAATAGATATAAAATAAAATAAATTTCCTAGAAATTATTTATCTGATTCAGATTTTTAAAATAAGTCTATTTCATTGGTATAGTAGATGTAGCAGAAAGAAATGGACTCTCCAATTCAATGACATGAGACAGGAGATTCATTAAAATAGATGCTTCTAGAGGGCAATGGTAATGGTGGTGTGTTATGCTTTTGAGTACTCAACATATAGTACAAATTCAGTAAATATTCATTATCAAAGATGATGGTAAAGAACTTGGTTCTCCCTGTAATGTGTTTTATAACCAAGTCAATCTGCCTCATGGTTTTGTTAGAAGGATTTATAACACTTAGAATTCCTTACAAGATGAAGGATGCCATAATATAGGATATAATGGGGGGTGGGGGAAGAGTGAGCTGCATAAGGATTGAGACTGGAAACTGCCAGAGGTAGGGTTAAGTGGTGACATACTTCTAGAGGGCAGAGGATAAAGTTTAACCAGATGGAGCACAGCACTTGGAGAGAATGGTGAATAGGCAGGTGGTAGCACATTTACTCAAATAATAATGGAGAGGATAACAACAGCAATAAAGACATTTGTTGTGTCTGCCTTATCCCAGGCAGTAGACCAGATATTTTACATATGTGATCTTGTTTAATACTCCAACCATCCTGTAGTTAAATATAATTTATTAATTCTATTCTTTTTCATTTTTTGCAGATAAGGAATCTGAGGTTCACAGAAGTTAGGTAACTTGCCCACAATCACACAACTAATAAGTAGAGTCAATCTAATTCTGCTTGGTTAAAATTCCTTCCTTCTCCCCATTTAACAATTCATATCATGCAAACTCAGAGTGAAGCTTCTTCATACTTCTAAAGAAGTGGAGATGGAAGACTGAAGTGCAGAAATAATTCTAATAGAAATAAAGGATAATTGCTAGAAGGACTCTAAGTATTATTTCATAGAAAGACCCAGCTTTGAGGTGGGATTAATCATACTCTATGTGTGATTTTCAACTCCAATGTCCATACATGCAGAATGGAGATACTGATGCCTGTTTTAGGCTTATTGTGAGCATTAAGAGTACAAACTTACATGGAATGCTTATCACGGTGCCTGGTGTCCAGTAAATGCACAATAAATAGTTGATGCCTCTATTGATGATACTGCAATGACTAACAGCACTACTTCTAGGTTATAGGTGTCACCCCAAACTCCTCCCCACAATATGCTTATGTTTTAGAACTCAGTTAAGGAAAGAAGACATTTAAAATTATAGAGACAAATGACTTGCAGAGGTAGGGTAGAAAGCTGGTTAATTACACATTCCAGGAGAGACTCTAAAAGTTTGAGTGCTCAGAGCTCAGTCCATGGACCTCTTCTCTTTTATTTCTACCTAGGTAATATCATCCAATCTTATGCCTTAAAATGCTGATGACCTCTAAATGAAATCTTCTGCTCAGATCTTTTCCCGGAATACAATCTCATATATCTAATTCCTTATCTGAAGTCTCCACTTTGATGTCTGACAGGCATCTAAAACTTAACATGCCTAAAATTGAGCTCCTAGACTCATATAATGAGTGAGAAAGTCTTGGACTCCCATCCAGGGGAAATCTGCTATGATTCAAATAGAGGGGTGGGAGTCTCTTGAGATCAAAAGCAGTGCCTAATAGGGGAGGACAGGCCAGTATGTTAAGCCTTCAATGTTGTTGCAAGTAATTATAAATCTGGTCCTTCAATGAGCTAATCTTGGTGGTTACCATGGGTCCCAAGGGAAGAAGGAAGGAGGAATAAAGTAGATGGAACATGGGACATTTTTGGGGCAATGGAATTGTTCTACAGGATTCTGCAAGGATGGATACAGACTACGTCAAACTTCAAAATCGATAAAAGTGTACTGTCCAAAATGTAAACCACAATGTAAATCATTGACCATGGTTAGTAGCAATGTTTCAATATTTTGTACATCAATTGTAATAAATGGGCCATCCACATGCAAAATGCTATTAATAGGGGAATGGAGGAAAGGGGAAGGGTGCTAGGTATATGAGAATCACCTATATTCTGTACATGACTTTTCTGTAACTTAAAGCTTTTTGAAGATAAAATGAAAAAAAATAAGACATTGGGTGAATAAATGGAAGCAAATGTCACTGTACATATAAGACAACAGATCTTACAGTGATGAAATACATGTTAAATTTTTTTAAATTTTATATTTTTATATTATTTCCAAAATTTTCTTTAAATTTTTTGTATTTTATTTGTTATTTTTAAAACCATCATTATTATATCATTTTCCTATTAGTTGTATTCAGTTATTTTGTTAGTTTCAATTTTAAAGAAGTTTTGTGACTACTGAAAGAGGATGTACTATTGACGGGCATTTGATTATCATGACTGTACATATGAACTTTTACTTTTGAAATTGAAACAGCATAGTATTATAGGGTGCCTAAGTGTGACCTTCTGAGAGCCTCCTTGTTGCTCAAATGTGGCTCTCTCTAAGCCAAAACTCAGCATATAAATGCATTACCTTCTGCCCAGTGAGGGACATGACTCCTGGGCTTCCCTGGCTTTGAGGGATTACTACCAAGAAGCAACTAGCAATACAACTGGTAAAAGACCTTGACCAAAAGGGGGAAAGGGTAAAGACAAATGAGTTTATATGGCTAAGAGGCTTTAAAGTGAGTCGGGAGGTCATTTCAAAGGTTACATTTATGCACGTCTCAGCAGGAACTCATTGATTGCCAAAGTAAATATTACTTCAAATAGCAGGGTTCCTGAGTGCTCTAGAGACATTCAAACACTATAGGCAGGGTAGACAGCTCAGGAGTTTGGTGCCCTGCCAGTGGGCTTTACTTTGGAATTTACACTTCCCAGTGTGATAGAGTTGGACTCAATTGTGTTTTCCCTACACATGGCCCTGCTGTTCCTGTATTTGAACTAATAGTACTAGAGTTGATAGGTGTATGTCCAAGAGACTTAAATCTTTGAGCTGTCCATATGACAGTTGGGCCCTGAATCTCAACAGACTTGCAACACCTACTCTCCAGTTCATTGGACTCACCCAGGACAACTAACTAGGAGATGATGACTAACAATGACCATCTCAAGTAATAGAGAGAGTCTGCAACTGCAAGCAAGAAAGTCCCACCCATCTGCCCCATGGGATCTAAGCCCTCTCAATTAGAGGTGTAGTGGGCATCACCATCCCAGCATCCTCAGGACTGGGGAATGGGTGATGGATTAGAGTAAACTTACAGTTGTTCTACTGTAGACTTGTTGTGATCCAAGGAATAGAAGAACTTTTATCACTGATGCAGAGGCAGTGGCCACTGGAGGTCCTGAGGGGAGGGAGAGAGAAAAATAGGTGTAATTTGGGGGCTTTTTGGGAACTTGGGAATTATCCTGAATGACATTGCAATGACAGACACAGGCCATTATATATCTTGTAATAACTTGCAAAAGTGTGCGGGAGAGTGTAAACTGCAATGTAAACTATAATCCTCACTTAATGGCAGTGCTCCAAGGTGTGTTAATCAATTGTGACAAATGTACCACAGTAATGAATGATGTTGTTGATGGGGGAAAATGTGGGAGGGCTAGGGAGCAGGACATATGGAAATTCCCTATATATTTTTGTGTAACATTTATGTAATCTAAGTTTCTTTTAAAAATAAAAAATAAAATAAAATAAAATAAAATAAAATAAAATAAAATAAAATAAAATAAAATAAAATAAAATAAAATAAAATTGAGCTCCTGGTCTTCTTCAAACCTTCTCTTTTCTCATTTCTCCTTATTCAAATTGATGGTAAATCCATTCTTATTGCTGAGATCAAACACCTTGCTATCTTCATTGATTTCCCTTTTACTATCACACCCCACATTCATTCTGTCATGAGATACTGCTGGATTTACCTTAAAAGTTATCCATTATCTAATCACTTCTCACTACCACCATTGCTACCACCCTGGTCTGAGTTAGCATCGTCTGTTGTCTGGAATTTGCAATGGTCTCCTAATCTCCTGTGATCTTTCTTTCTTTCTTTCTTTCTTTCTTTCTTTCTTTCTTTCTTTCT
>JAKSZT010054586.1:1045245-1108880 GCA_026826555.1 Tolypeutes matacus
TCTTTCTTTCTTTCTTTCTTTCTTTCTTTCTTTCTTTCTTTCTTTCTTTCTTTCTTTCTTTCTTTCTTTCTTTCTTTCTTTCTTTCCTTCCTTCCTTCCTTCCTTCCTTCCTTCCTTCCTTCCTTCCTTCCTTCCTTCCTTCCTTCCTTCCTTTCTTTCTTCATTTATTTTTGCCTTTTATTACATATCCTTCTCATATCAGTCAGATGATCATTTAAACTTTTAAGTTATACCATGTCAATCCCGTGCTTAAAATATCCCAATGACTTAGCATCTCACTGAGAGACAAAGCTAAATTCCTTCTGAAGTGCTCTAGAGCCCTTTCTCATCTGGTCTGCTGGTGTTCTCTGGCTTCGTCTTCCCCTTGCTCAAGCTGCAATGGGCACACCAGCCTCCTCAAGGATATTCACACACTCCTGCCTCAGTTCTTTGAACTTGCCATTCACCTTCCAAACATCTGTATGGCTTATTCTTTAACTTATTTCAACTTGTTTACTCAACTATCACTCTTTCAGGCAGGTATCTAAAATATTAGCCAGGGTATCCAAATATTACCCAGCTCCTGATATTTTATATGCACGCCCCTTCTTTATGTTTATTTTTCTCTTTAACCTTCATCACTGATAACATGTGATGTAATTTATTTTATTTCTTATTTATTGTCTCCCATCTCTAATGTAAGCTCTGTGAGCGATGGCTTTTTCTCTGCTTCCATCATTGCTATTTATTTTGCACCTAGCACAGTGCATGGCTCAGCAATGAATCATTGGAATAATAAATCTTGGCTAAGACTTCTCTATCACTTTCTGCCATTCACTCCATATTTAATATTTATACCACTGTCTGTATATCTGTGTCCTAAAAGGGGTGTGTATGTGAGCTTGTGCATATGCATATTCGTATATTAAATTATAAGGACTTCATGACTGGTATTTGTTTAACTGAATAGTTTTGAATGTAGGTAAATGTTAAATAAAATAGTTATAATTGATTTTGATGAATCAACTGCAAGCAAACATTGATTATCTAATATATGTCCCCATTCACTCTACAGAAAAATAAATAGGGTAAAAACCATAAACACATTCTCCCATTAGTCACTATGAATAAACCTTCACATTTGCCTTCATTCTTCTATCTCCCCTCTCATTCCATTTGCTTTCCTGTTATGAATCTAAATATTTATGGCCAAGGCAGGGCTGAGTAAGATACAGTGATTATGGCTGATTTTTATCACAGCTGTAGGGTGAAGTGCTGTGGTAAAATGGATCATGAATCCCTAAAGTTGATTATCTGTCACCTTTATAATCCTGATGGAAAGGCAGGTCAGATATGGCCTGACAACTTCCCATGCAAAAGAGAGCACCAATGCAATGTTTCTGACTCAATTTATCTGGAAAAGTAACTATCGAACAATGAGATCAAAGTGAAAGGGAAGCCACAAGGGAGCAGACTGGGAGCATTGTGTTGGGTTTCACCCTAGGATACAGGGAAACTCTAAATGAGTTTGAAAAGAGTAGATCAGGGGTTCTTGGATTTCAGGGGGTCCATGAGCTTGAAAAGAAAATTCAAAAAAAAAATTATTCTTAATGTTTTGGAGTGGGTGTGTTATATTTATTAAATAATACACAATATAGTGTGGACTTAGTATGATTTTTATTTTGATGTAGTGTGTTCTGAGTACAGTGGATAACTGCTTGCAAAATATTGGTAAGGATGGCAGAGATGATTGCATGATGCTGTGGGAAAACTTGAATTTCTAAAGGTTTGCTGAAAATGATCCTTTGAAGAGATTTTGAACTGTGTTAGGTTATCAGGTATTGAAATTATTGGAAAGTTGTAAAACATAATTTTAAATAATCCTAAAATTTAATTTAAAGATATACCAATGCTGAGTGTCATAAAATTATCAGCCACTACATTCTGAGAAAGTATCAGTGGTTTTCACCTGCCTGGCAAAGGGATTCATGGAACAAAAAAGGTTAAGAACCCCTGGTGTAGATAATTTGGGTATTTAAGACACATACATTTATATGGCTGCATTTGCAATTCTTGACCCTGTACTCAGAGTATTTGTATAATTTTTGCATGGATGTATTTTTGATGTTTCTAGTTCAACATCTCCTGACATGTAAGTAGGAATTCAATAAATATTTGTTAAATAAATACATGACTGAATAAATCAGTGGACAGATATTTAAGTCATCTACCCTTTGCTTAATCCTTACAGTGATGAGGAATTCACTATTTCATAAGAAAACCCATTCCATTATTGAAATGATTTAATTTTTAGAATACTTTTTCCTTATAATATAAAATCTTCTTCACTGTAACTTCCTTATGACTCTTCATGGGTAAGAGTCAACAGTTGTGATTTCATTGTTGCTTCTCCTCTGTACACCAGTTTATTGGATTTTTTACTAAGGAGTTGTTTGGTGGAATTTAAATTTTTCCTCTCTGCTCTTCAAAGTATATATCCTTCAAAGGTTTGGGAAAAATATCCCAGGATAACTTAGTATCTTATACCTCATGATTGGAATAGGCCCTAATAAGTGTGGGCCTCTCCAGGCCACCTAATATTAGAGATGTTGTGTATTCCTTCTACAGATACATGGTACTATGTTCTTTCTCCCCTTTCAGCTGAGAGTTTTGGGGATGTTCCACATTTCTATTTTAATCTTCTCTGGGAATTCAGTTCAACACTGAATGACAAGCAAGCATTTAAACATGGAATAGATACTGCACAGTCTCTCAAAGGACCCTAATTATTGCATGCATATTGCTGAGTTTTATGCCTTTTTCTTAGAGCTTTCAGAGGTTAACTGTCATAATACAGGCTTTGCTTTTACTTATCTGCTGTTCTAAATGCAAGATATTTCCCTGGTGAGAATGCATGGGATTTTTGAGCCAATAAAAATGCTGTAGTGCTCATTCGCATCACATTTGTGAGTTACTGCAAGTTTGGTACCATTTCTACATAAGCGAAAATGTGGATCTCCATTGTGCAATTGGGCCACCAACTACTTAGGATATACTTTATTCAAATAATGATGCAACAATAAGCCCTGTTATGCCAAAGGCACCTCTCATTCCTTTATTCTTCCTCATGAGAACATGGTTTGTGCAAGCTCGCTCTCTCTCTCTCTCTCTCTCTCTCTCTCCCCCTCTCGTGTGTGTGTGTGTGTGTGTGTGTGTGTAAAATTAGCTGTCTCTGCAATTCATTAGTTCCTCCTAATGAAAACTCTACATCACTAACAAAGCAGAAAATAAAAAAAAGGTAAATAGCACTCCCCATAAACAATTTGTTTCTTGATACAGGCACTCTTGTTAAATATACTGTCTGAGGGTCATTTTGCAGAACAAGGAAGAGAAGAGGCTGCAAACACAATTAGCTGAGTCAAAAACAAATAACAATTACAGTCAAGATGCAGTCAAATGGATATTGAGACAGGCATGTTTGTGGGTCAGAGAGGAAAGGAAGCATTGCTTCCTACCCAGCCCTTGGGAAGCTATATAGGAAATAACATGTAGGTGCTGGCTGCCAAGGAAGGCTTAGCCTAGATTTCATTAAAGGTCCTAGAGGCACCTGTCATTCCTGATCCTCTCAGCCATCAGCCTGAGGTCAAACCCACCACTGCATGACACCCCATAGAAAGAAATACTTGCTTTACACTTTTTACTAAACATATCTTTATTTGAACAACTATTATGGGCAAAACAATATGCTAAAATGCTAATGCTATTATGTAACAATAAAAATGCACTGAAAAAATGAATCAGATAAGGTACTTATGATAGGTATGATTAAGAACCTTAAATTCCTCAAATTTTATTTGCAAATTAATGGTATTCAACATGGTTGCTGAACACAATTCATAAACTATTTTGAAAATAAAAATAAATAAATAAAAATAAAGATAAATGAATAAAATAAAATAAAATTAAAATTAAAAAATATGAAAATAACTGAAGCAAAACAGTATTACTTTAAATACTGAAGAAGGATGAAGGGCAATATGGATATAAACTCATTATGCCATGTTTTCAAATTGGTCACATACACAGAAAGGAATATTTAAGGGCTGTAAGTGGGAGATTAAAATATTACTAAGTGTGAGATGCTATACTTTTACACATATTTTTGTTATGTTTTGATTTTTTTTAATTAGAGATGTAGATTTACAGAAAAATCATGCAGAAAATGCGGAGTTCCTATATAATGCCCCCCCACACACACACATACATAGTTTTCCCTATTATTAACACTTTTCATTAGAGTGGTACTTTTGTTAAATTAATGGAACAATATTATTATCATCATACTATTAACTACAGATCATAGCTTACATTAGTGTTCACTGTGTTTTATAATCCTATATTTGTTTTTATTTTTATTCTGATAGCATATATACACCCTAAAATTCCTCCTTTTAACCATATTCAAATATATAACACAACAGTGTTAACTACATTTACTTTGATGTGCTACTATCACCTCCATCCATTGCCAAAACATTTTCATCACTTCCTACAGAAACTCTGAACCAATTAAGCAGTAATGTCCCATTCCCTAAGCCCACCCTGTCTCCTAGTAAACTATATTCTAATTCCTGACTCTATGGAATTTTTTATCAGAATTATTTCATATCAGTAAGATCACACAATATTTGTCCTGTTGTGTCTGGACTATTTCACTTGAAATGATGTCTTGAAGCTTCATCCATGTTGTTGCATGTATGAGAACTTCATTGCTTTTTATGACTGAGTAATATTCTATTATGTGGTAGTTAGAGATTATTTATGAATTCCTAAAAGAAATATTGGATAAGTGGATGTGGCTCAAGTGGTTGAGCTCTTGTTTATCATATGGGAGGCCCTGGGTTCAATTCCTAGGGCCTCCTGGTGAAGGCAAGCCAGCCTGTGCTGCATAATGAGCTGGAGCAGCAAGATGATGGAACAAAGGGAGACAGGCAGACATAGAAAAATGCACAGCAAGTGGACTCAGTGAGCACAAGCAGTGTGGGTGGGGGGGATAAATAAAGATAATAATAAAAATAAATCTTTTTAAAAAAAGAAATATTGATTATGTTTGTAAACTGGTCTGTTTCTCTGGGCATCATGACCCTTTGATTGTGTTAGATGCAGCTGAGATGACTTTGATTAAATTATGTTAAGATTAGGGCTTTGATTTGACCATTAAGGCATACAGAGTTGATTCCCTGCCCCCTTGGTGGGCTATATAAAAGTATAATCAATCAAGAAGACAAGAGAAGTAGATACACAGAGAAGATACATAGAGGATCCTGCAGCCCAGGAAAAGAGATGAATCTGATAGTTTATTGGGGACCTTGTAAAGAGAACAGAGCAGCTGATCCTGGAAAGAAATGAACCCTGGGATGAGAGATGAGCCCTATGCCAGCCTACAGCTGAGATTGGAAGAAGCTGGGACCATGGAGCCTTAAGAGGAAAGAGGAAGGCTGAACCCTCACAGACATCACCTGCCATTTTGCTTCAACACATGTCAACAGACTTTGGGTAAGGAAGTAAACTTGAGTTGGACTCTTAGGGCCTTGTGAATATAAGCTTCTACCCCAAATAAATACCCTTTATAAAAGCCAACAAAGTTCTGGTACTTTGCATCAGCATCCTTTTGCTGACTAATACACATTGTATGTATAGACCACATTTTGTTTATCCATGAATTGATGGACACTTGGGTTGCTTTCATCCTTTGGCAATTGTGAATAATGCCACTGAGAACACCAGTGTGCAAATATCTGTTCTAATCCCTGTTTTCAAGTCTTTTGGGTATTACCTAGAAGTGGGATAGCCAGGTCATATGGTAATTCTATACTTAATTTTCTGAGAAACAGACAATCTGTTTCCACAGTGGCTGTACCATTTTACTTTCCCACCAAATCAAAAGTATTCTTATTCCTTCACATCTTCCCTAACATTTGCTATGCTATTTTCCTTTTTGTTCAGTCACCTCGTAAATGAATTAATGTTTTTAGAGATCTATTCTTTGTTGGATGAGAGACAATAAAAAATATGGTGTGTTAACCTTTTTGATTGGGAATCTGGTTTTATGATCTGATCGTTTTGTGAACACTGTAAACAGATCAATAGTTGTACAGAGATATTACATCTTTTGGGTGAGAGATAACAGAATCTGGTTTGTTAGTATTTTCTGTTTTTTGTTTGTTTCTCTTTATCTATTTGTGCTCAAATGAATTAAGAATTTGCACTCATTTGGAAGAGAAGAGTTCTTTGATATGGATCAGTGAGTTATATGTTTCTATGTTTACTCTTTTAAAAAAATCAATTTCATTGATACATATTAATAAAGCATAAATCCATCCAAAGTATACAATCAATGGTATTCAATATAATCACATAGTTGCACAGTCAACACTTCAATCATTATTAAAACATTTTCATTATTCTAATAATAATAATAAACAAAGAACTGACAAATAAATAAACAAAAAACTCATCACCTCTCAATCTCTCTATGCTTCCCCTGCCATACATAGCTGCTCTTCAGGGTCCATCTTAGTTTTTTTGTATTTATATTTTGTAAAAACAGTGTTATATATGCAATATTACCCATATTCATATTTCACAGGAGGATTCACTATGTTATACATTCCCATGTTACAGTTTTTAGCTTTCCTTCTAGTAATACACATGGCTTTAGACTTTACCTTTAAACCACTGTCATACCCATATAATAGCACTGCTAGTCACAAACACTATGTTGTGATTTCATGTTTTCTGCTCATTTCCAAAGAAAAACAAACAACTTTTATACCAATTCTGCATAGGTTGACCATCAGCTTTCCATTCTCTAACCTTCTATTTTCTGATGACCTATATTTTTATTATTAACTCTATGAATTTACACAATATATTTAGTTCATAATAGCACAATTATACAGTATTTGTCCTTTTGTGTCTGGCTTGCTTCACTCAACATAATGCCCTACAGGTTCATCCATGTTGTCATATGCTTCACAATTTCATTTCCTCTTACAGCTGCATAATATTCCCTTGTGTGAATATATCACAATTTTTTTTTAGCCATTCATCAGTTGATGGACACCTGGGTTGTTCCCATCTTTTGGCAATTGTGAATAAGACTGCTGTAAACATCAGTGTGTAGATGTCTGTTCATGTCACTGCTCTCAGTTCTTCTGGATATATGCCTAGCAATGGTTTTGCCAGGTTATGTGGCAAATTTATATTCAACTTCTTTAAGAACTGCCAAACAGTCCTCCACAGTCACTGTACCATTCTACATTCCCACCAACAGTGAATAAGTGTTCCTACCATTCCACATCCTCTCCAACACTTGTAGTTTTCTGTCTTTTTAATAGTGGCCATTCTAATAGGTATGAAATGATATCTCATTGTAGTTTTGATTTGAATTTCCCTAATCACTAGTGATGTTTAACATTTTTTCTTGTGTTTTTTGCCATTTTTTTAACCTTTTTAAAAAGTATTTTAAAAGATGCTTAGGTTACATAAATGTTACACAAAAATTAAATGGATTCCCATGTTCCCCACCTCCCACACCTCCCACAACCTCCCACATAAACATCTTTCATTAGTGTGGCACATCACCTGCAATGGATATACACATTCTGGGGCTTTGCCACTAAGCATGGACCATAGTTCACATTGTAGACCACACTCTCTCCCACACAGTTCTGCATGTTATATGCTGATGTAAAGTTGCCTATATCTGTCATGGTAATGTCACTCACAATAATTCCCAAGTCCCAAAAAAGCCCTTGTATTACAATTACTTTTCCCTCTCCCCGCCCTGAAAGTGTCCAGTGGCCACTGGCTCCACATCAATGTTGTAATTTCTTCCATTGCTTGAATCACAATATGTCTACAACAGAATACCAGTAAGTCCACTCTAGTCCATAGCTCTTCCCCCTTTTTTGCCATTTTTATTCTTCTTTAGACAAATGTCTATTCAAGTCTTTTGTCCATTTTTTAATCAGTTCATTTGTCTTTTTATTTTTGTGCTGTACCATCTCTATACATACCATGGATATTAAAATCTTATTGGATATATGATTGCCAAATATTTTCTCCCATTGAGTCTGCTGCCTTTTTGCCCTTTTTGCAAAGTCCTTTGAGGTGCAAAACTGTTTAATTTTGAGGAGGTCCAATATACCCATGTTTTCTTTTGTTGTCCATGCTTTTGGCATAAGATTCAAGAAACCCACCACCTACCACAGATCTTGAAGATGGTGCCCTATATTTTCTTCTAGTAGTTTTATGGTCCTGGCTTTTATATTTAGGTCTTTAAACCATTTTTAGTTGATTCTTGTATAGGGAGTGAAATAGGGGGTCATCTTTCATTCCTTTGGTTATGGATATCCAGTTCTCCTAGAACCATTTGTTGAAGAGAATGTTTTGTCCAGTAACGTGGACTTGGTAGGTTTGTCAAAAACCATAGAGGTGAGGGTTTATTTCTGGAATTTCAATTCTATTCCACTGACCCATGTGTCTATCTTTATGCCAATACCATGCTGTTTTGACCACTGTAGCTTTGTAGTATGTTTCAAGTTCAGATATTGAAAGTCCCCCCACAATGTTGTTCTTTTTTTAAATGCTTTTGGCTCTTCTTGTTTACTTTTCCTTCCAAACAAATTTGGTAATTGTCCTTTCTATTTATGTAAAGACTGTTGGAATTTAGATTGGTATTGCATGGAATCTATAAATCATTTTGGGTAGGATTGGTGTCTTCATGATATTCAGTTTTCTAATTCAGGAACATGGAATGTCTTTCCATTTTTTAAGATCTTCTTTGATTTCTTTTAGCCTTGTTTTATAGTTTTCTGCACATAGGTCCTATACATCTTTGGCTAAATTGATTCCTAGGTATTTGAGTCTTTTTGTTACTATAGTAAGTAGAATTTTTCTCCTGATTTCCTCATCAGATTGGTTAATACTAGTGTACAGAAACTATTGATTTTTGCATCTTGTTCTTGTACCCTGCCACTTTGCTGAACTCATTTATTAGCTCAACTAGCTTTGTCACAGACGTTTCAGAATTTTCTAAATATAGGATCATGTCATCCACGAATAGTGAGAGTTTTACTTCCTCTTTTCCTATTTGGATTACTTTTTTTTTCTTGTTAATTCCTCTAGCTAGAACTTCTAGCACAATATTGAATAACACCAGCAACCTTGTCTTGTTCCTGATCTTAGAGGGAAATCTTCCATTATGTCCCCATTGAGTATGAAGTTGGCTGTGGGTTTTTCATATATGTTTTTATCTTAATGAGGATGTTACCTTCTATTCCTATCTTTCAAAGTGTTTTTATCAAGAAAGGGGGAAGCAGATGTAGCTCAGTGGTTGAGCTCCTGCCTCCCATGCATGAGGTCCCAGGTTCTATCCCCAGTACCTCTTTAAAAAAAAAAACAAAAAAAAACGGGTGCTGGATTTTGGTGTGTCTTTATCTGACTTTGTAATTAGGTTGATGTTGGCTTCATAAAAAGTGTTGGGTAATTTTCCTTCCTCTTCAATTTTTTGGAAGAGTTTAAACAGGATTGGTGTTAATTCTTTTCAAAATCTTTGGTAGAATTCACCTGTGAAGCCATCTGGTCCTGAAATTTTCTTTTTTGGGAGATTTTTGATGACCAATTCCATCTCTTTAAATGTGATTGGTTTGTTGAGCACTTGCACTTCTTGTAGAATCAATGTAGGTTGTGCATTTCTAGGAATTTTTCCATTTCATCTAGGTTGCCCAGTTTGTCAGCATGCAGTTTCTCATAATATCCTCTTATGATCCTTTTTATTTTTGTGGGGTCAATCACAACCTCCCCCCTTTCATTTCTGCTTTTATTTATTTGCATCTTCTCTCTTTTTAATCCAGCTAAGGATCTGTCAATTTTATTAATCTTCTCATAGAACTAGCTTTTGGTTTTGTTGATTTTCTCTATTGTTTATGTTGTTGTTCTCAATTTCATTTACTTCTGCTCTAATTTTTTATTATTTCATTCCTTCTGCTTGCTTTGGGAATGGTTTGCTATTCTTTTTCTAGGTTCTTCAGTTGTTCAGTTAGATCTTTGATTTTAGCTATTTTTTTTTTAATTTAGGCATTTAAGGCTATAAATTTCCCTTTCAACACTGCCTTCACTGTGTCCAACAAGTTTTCATAATTTGTGTTCTCAATTTCATTTGTCTCAATATATTTAGTAATTTCACTTATAATTTCTTCTTTGACACACATTTAGGAGTGTGTTGTTTAGCCTCCACATACCTGCACATTTTCCCCTTTCCCATCTATAATTAATTGATTTCCAGTTTTGTTCCATTATGATCTGAGAAAGTGCTTTGAAATTTTGAATACTAGATGTCTCTGAGTATGTCCATTTGGATTTATTCTGTTTGGAATCTGTTGTTCTTCTTGAATATTTATATTTTTCATAAAGTTTGAGTAGTTTTCAGCCATTATTTTCTCAAATATTCTTTCTGCCCTTGTCCATTCTCTTTTCCTTCTGGGACACACATAACCCATATGTTTGTGTGTTTCAAGCTGTCTTTAAATTCCCTGAGAATCTCTTTAATTTTTTACGTTCTTTTTTCTATTTTGTCTCTTGTCTTTTCAAATTCAGATGCTCTGTCCTCCATTTCATTTATTTGTTCTTCTACCATTTCAAATCTTGTTGTTATATGCCTCTAATGTATTTTTAATCTCATCCCCCGTGTCTTTTGTTCCCATAATATTTGTTATTTTACTTTGCAAGTTTTCAAATTCTTCTTTATGCTGACCCACTGTCTTCTTGATATCCTTTATATCTTTAGCTATATTTTCCTTCAACTCCTTGAATTGATTTAGGAGATTTGTGTAAGTATCATTGATTGGTTGTCTAAAATTCCATGTCTCATTAGGAATTTTAATTCATTCCTTTGGCTAGACTATATATTCCTGTTTCTTATTTTGGCTTGTACTTTTTGCTGATGTGTAGACATCTGATTATGTTGGTGAATTTACTCTGATTATTAATTTCTATTTCTTGTCTAGTGGCTTTGTTTCACACCTCTTCTTTGATTTTTGGTTCAACTTGCTATAAATCTTCAAGGTTGCCCTACTTAAGTTATCAATACAGGGACCCACTAATGGGCTGCAGACCAGATCCAAGTGAGACTAGGGGTAGGGTCAGGAGAGACTCCAAAATGTTTTTTTCCCTATTTCACCTTTCCAACCTGCCAAAAGATGGCACACTTTGGTGAACCATTCCTTAGAGGTGGCTTTTTCAACCTTCACTTGCTTATGATTCTGAGCCATTAGAGCCATGGTCTAAAGTGTGGCCCTGCTGTCAAACTCACTGAAGAGAATACACACTCAGTCTTCCACCAAACCCTCCCTCTTACCAGAGAGGAAAACATATGCTACCCTCTCATTTGGCCAAAATCAACTATGGGTTTTACCCAGGCTGTTCACCTCAAGGGTGGGGGGTGGGCACCACTCCCAGCCTTGGGGGTGAGTAACTCATGGTTTTCATTTCAGCCTCTCTGTCTCTCTATCCCTCTCCCTCCTGGATGATAAGTGTGACATTTTCCTGGTTTGCAAATCCTCAAACAGCTCTTTTGGACAGCTTTTGCCCTTCCTTCATTGTTTTGTAAGAGTTTTGAGCCCTACAAACTTACTATCTTCCCAGAAGTATCCCAAAGCTCCTTGGAATATTTTTAAATTGGGTTGTTTGTCTTTTTGTTGTTGAGTTGTAGGATTTCAGTTTATATTCTGGATATTAAACCCTTATTGGAATCCAAATATTTTCTCCCATTCTGTAGGCTGTCTTTTTACTTCCATGATGAAGTCTTTTGATGCATGAAAGTTTTTAAATTTTTGATGAGGTCCCATTTATCTATTTTATTTTTGTTTGTCATGCTTTTGATGTAAAATCTAAGAAACCATTGCCCACCACAAGTTCCTGAAGATGATTAAGGACCCACCTTCTTTCTTTTGCATATGGATATCCAGTTTTCCCAGCACAATTTTTTGCAGACTATTCTTTCAAGTGGACTGGGCTCTGGTGTCAAAATTCAATTGGCTATAAATGTGAGGGTTGATTTCTGCACTTTCAAATAGATTCTATTGGTATATGAATCTGTCCTTCTGCTAGTTATCTTTTGATAACCATAGCTTTGTAATACATTTTAAAATCAGGAAATACTAGTCCTCCAACTTTGTTCTTCTTTCTCAAGATAATTTTGACTGTTTGGGATCCCTTTACAAGTTGAGCTTGTACCATGGCCCTTTGCTGTGTTTATTACCTCTATAGCTTTCTTGTGGAATTTTCAGGGTTTCTGTATATAGTATCATGTCATCTGCAAATAGGAAAAAAATTACTTCTTCCTTTACAATTTGGATGATTTTATTTCTTTTTCTTGCCTAATTGCTGTGGATAGAACTTCTAGTTCATCGTTCTATAACAGTGATGACAGTGGATATACTTGCCTTATTCTTAATCTTGGAAAGTTTTCAGTCTTTCACCACTGAGTATGATGTTAGCTGAAGGTTTTTCATGTAAGACCTTTATCATGTGGAGGAAGTTTCCTTTTATTTCTAGCTTTTTAATTGCTTTTATCAAGAAGGTGTACTGGACTTTGTCAAATGCCTTTGTGTATCAATTGAGAGCATCATGTTTGATTTTTTCCTTCATTCTATTAATGTGGTGTATTACATTAATTGATTATCTTATATTAAACCACCCTTGCACACATAGTATAAATACTTCTTGTCATGGTCTTAAACAATATTTTAAAACTATAGTGATCTGCATCCTTCTGATTTAATGTTTAGACCAGTGATTGAGTTTATATTCTCTTAAATTTTCTTCTTTTGCTAAAATTTTCTACAATTCCAGGACAATAATAGAGTGGAGGCCAGTGGTAATTGTAAAACTTCACTCTGACTACTGGCTCAGGGGAGCTCCTTAACGTGAGCCTGTCCTGGGGGCATGTTTGCAGTCTGCCAGGATACAGAAAACAGTGTTCTTCACCTGTTCCTACTATGAATTCCTGTGATAGGAATTCATCCTCTTAAAGTTGTGATCTTATTCATGGATGGCTTGATATTGCTTTATCTAGAGATTCCTTGGTGACTGACAATTAACACAAGTTCAGGTATTGGTTAACTGAATTCATTTGAGTAAAAATATACATGCCCCCAACCTACATTATTTTCTATAATACTTTTTAAAAATGATGCATCATAGGAAGTTGTGAAATGAATATTTCAATCTCTGCTAAGGGTTAATAAGTTGAATATAGGACTTTTTTTTTTTTTAAATCACCCAGACAATGGAAGGACCAAACAGGTATTCTAGTATTAAATTCTCAACAGGGATCTTAAAAAATGTTATTCTTGAAGAGTTTGTTCTTGTAACAATCTTACTACATTTCCTTTTCCACCTCCCATCTTCCAGTGTCTACCTTCCACTTCTATGATAGAACTCACTGGGAATTCTGAGTAATGCAATAGAGATTTCTATGCTGAAATCTTTGTTCTAAAGCAATATAGCACATACAATGAATGGCTTGGTTAACATCTACCCCCTTCTCATCCTGATAGATAAAAACTGAAAATCTATAAAAAGCTATGTTCCCTGGTCTCTTTTGCAGCTAGGGGTTTACTCTTTGGATACTTGTGAAACTTTGATTGGGAACTGGGAAATCTTAAAGTGGTAAGACACAGGGTGCCAGTATTTTTGGTAAGGATCCTGGCAAAGAAAAGATGGTTTTGGAGTGATAGTTTTAGTGGTAGCTTCTTGATATCACTACTTCTTCTTTTTTTTTTTTTTAAGATTTTATTTATATATTCATTTATCCTCCCCTTGCTGCTTGTGCTCACTGGGTCAGCTAACCACGCCATGCGGGCGGGCTTGCCTTCACCAGGAGGCCCAGGAACCGAACCCGGGGCCTCCCATATGGTAAACGGGAGCCCTACTGATTGAGCCACAGCCGCTTCCCCATACCACTACTTCTTGATCAAAGAAATATAGGGATAATTCTACAGCTGCCAACTGTGAGAATAGCTTTTTATCTGGGCAGGTGGTTCCCTGATTCACCAGTTTTCTAGAATCTATATCATGGCAAAAATAGTAGCTTACTGGGTGGACCTAGTTCTATTGTGTAGGTTTAGAAGTCATTCTTGGGAGTTCTGCCTGAAATTTGTTGCTTCAGTGTTCTCAATTATTCTAAACTATCTCTATCTTCTAATAAGTCCTTATATCTTCAAAGAAGATAGGCTGAATTCTATTGTATGTAAATATGAATGCTGATCAAACAATTTATAGTACATTTTTCTTCATCTGCAAGTTGTGGGGTACTTTATTCAAATATATCTTAGAAGACATCTCTTTAAATAAGATACTTCCTACAATATTCTCTTCTAACACCTAGTTTCTTCTCTGAGAACCTGTTTGCTTCTTTAGAGAATTTTAATTAAATCTTAACCTAGGTATATCCTTAACATGGAGACATATTTACCAAAATTATAGTTATTGCTATAACCTCTGTTTTTGGATTTTTAGAAATCTAAGGCTGATTCAAAAGGACTACCTTGACCTCTGCTTAAAATCCATATCAGGAAAAAATATATCAAACGCCAAGTAGTAATTATGGTCTTCTAAGATTGGCTGATGATGAATTCAAACAAGAATATTATGGGGGTGGATGTGGCTCAAATGTTTGGGTGTCTGTTTCCCATATGGATGCACCTGAATTCAATCCTGAGGACCTCCTGGTAAAATAAAGAGGAAAAAAAAGAATATTATGGAATCTTAATTTATCCAAAATGATTTCTTATAATCCTTTAAGAGATTTTCAAGTATTAAGCTCCAAAGAATTGATGGCTTTATTACATTCAAGAAAGATTCTCAATAATTTCAATGGCTGTTCACACCATTCAAATTCACTTAATATTTGTTGATCTCTCTGCTTCACTTTTTCTGCAGTTATGTTCGTATACAGTTTCATGCATTTAATTTTCCCATTTAAGCATAGCATAGCATTTGTGGAAAAGGTTTAGAAAAGATCACCATCCTGAGATTTCTACCCTTTACAATCTGAAGTTGAAGTGACTTTTGAAGTGGTTTCCTCTTTTCCACATACCAATGGAATTATCAACAGTTTTGATCTGGCAATCAATAATTGGCAAATAACCAACCTAGTGCCTGGTGACACTGTTGTTTTGAACTTGAGAAAAAATAACATGTAAAATGAGCATTTCTCCAGGAAATTAGGAATTTTTTTCTTTGGTAATTAAACTTCTTATGCAGTTGTATTCTGCTTTTACAAAGCATTCCAACATGCTCATGTGTGTTTTCTACTAACACTTATTATCAGTAAGGATGAGCTTAGAAGGTGAAAGGCATTCTTATTCTACTTCATGAAAATACCCTTTTCAATAATAATTGGACCTTTGATATCTATATCCAATTGATGTTTTGGTTTCCCATATATTATTTGGGCTGTGTTAAACTTGGCAGGGTAATTTCATTTGAATACAAACAGATAACTCCAGAAAACTATTATGACATCAGCAAGAACTTAATATATAATAATTGCTCATTATATATTATAGTATTTGAATAACTGTTGAGCTTCATAATTGCAGAGGTGATGCCATGTTCAATATTTCCTTCTTTAACCTAGTGAGGCTATGGTCCATACATAGAAAATCAGTTTTGTTCATCTGTGTAACAAAATAGATTTTATTTTTTTGCTAACTGTACTTTCTGAGAAATTCTCCAATGGCTTACTCCTTGAAGCAGCTTATAGAATATGTGAAAAATATTGAACCCCCTTTCTCAACCTAACTGTAACCCCCACTAAAAATTTGTTAGTACTCCCATGAGAGTTCCAGGCCAAAATTGAATTATTTTAGCACATTTGTTTCCAGCAAGAACTTGGGCTGTGAACATCTATTAGATTCAATTCATTTTACTGAATGGCTTGAATTATTTTACTCAAACTTGATGAATTGCATTAGTTAAGGTGAAGGCTAATCTGTCATTATAAAAATAAATAAAAATCCCTAAACAGTAGCACAAAGGAAACAGAGGTTTGTTAATTGCTCATGTAACAGTCCTGAGGAAAGTGGGCCAGGTTGCTGAGCAGAGATTCAATTTCCTTCCATTTTGTTACTTTGCCCTGGGCAGCCTATCTTCATTTACCCAGTTTAAACTAGGCAGTGGGCACCTCCTTGTTTTCTCTTGTGAGAACTAGAGAGAACATGGATCACATGCCCAATGTTTCAAGGCTCAGACCAAGAGATGACACTTATCACTCCCACTCATATTCTACTGGCAAGGAGTTAGGCACTTAAAAGGGGGATGGTAAATAATAGTCTCCAAGTGAGCCACCTTCCTTGGACATAATTACAGCTCTATCTCTAAGGAGGAAGGAGAAAACAAATTTTATTATCAAAACAGTTGACCAAGTAAGCTGGTTCAACTCAGATAAGGGGGAGAGAACATTTTCTAACTATTTGTAATATGTGCTTGGTTTTGATCTTTTACATTCTCCCCACAAATAGGGTTTCCTGAGGGATATTTACAGATTCCACCTCAGACTTCTTACTGACTTGTTAAGAATCTCAATAGCCCTCATTTTCCAAGCAAGGAAAATAAAGTTAAGGGCTAGAGTTAGGGGTTTAATTGTTTTTCTATCACCTTCCTACAACTCATAACAGCTCAACAGAGGAGAAGCCTTGAAGTAAAACACATATTCCTTCATGTATGGCCTATGTCACACTAAACTCCAATCTCCTCAACCACTTTATAAAAGTTATGCAGGATGTGCTTTAGGAATCTCTTATTACAGCATTGCAAATTTTTTATTAACAAAAATACCATAACAATGCTATTAAAAATAATTAATAATTCACTTGGTCCCTATTTAACTCACCAGGGCTGCCTGAATTCACATAAAGAGATCAAGCTTCAGAGGTGAAAGAAGACCTTAACAGGTGTCGCAGGATCACAAAGGTGATTTCCCATTTGCTGTTCTGGAAACAGCAGCAAAAACACTGTAACTCACAATGCCCTGTGTGCATCAAGTAGTTATGTTAAATGAAGTTATTATTTTGGTTAAATAAATTCAAAGCCATTATTATAAACATATTGATTAAGGTTGATGGTGCAATGAAAGAGGTTTACTGCTAACTTCACACATGTTACTTAAATGGAACCTGGAACAATTCAGATCTAATAAAGGCCTCAGAATGAAGCTTTGAGCAGTAAACAGGCACTGCATGTGAGACTGAAATACACTTTTTTCTCAGGGCTGTAACAATGTCCAGATCCAGACTCAGTAAACTTTTTTGCCAAGGTAATTTAGCATAATGACTAACAGCACAGGCTCAAAATGAGACTAGTTTATTTTTGCTACTACTTTTTATGACCTTGAGGAACATTATTTAATATCTCTACACCTTAGTGCTAACATCAGCAAAATGAGGGTATTAATTGTTGCTTACTTGTAAGACTGTTGGGAAAATTAAATTGGAATTCCTATATTAAGCACTTTGCATAGTGTTTGGAACAGTAAGGGCTCAATAAATGGTAACGTTTATTATTGTTATTATTATTATTATTATCCTCCAAATATTTATATTGCCTGTCCATTCATATTGTTCAACATTAGCTTTTATGTTTGAAATAGATAGATATTTTATTAAGTTATACTGAATTTACAAGGACAAGAAACACTTTTCTCAAAGGGAAACATTCTCATTTTAACAATTGACTATTGGAATGGAGGCACAAGCATTCCATGAGAGGAAGATTAGAATGGAGGATGTTAATAGATGACATATGGGGAGAGTATGTGTTTGGGGAACCAAATGGCAGATTCTACAAATTATCAGTGGGAGGATCCTGGGGGATGTCAAGTAGTTATTCACTTCTAAATGAGAGAGCTAAGGACATGAGTTTTAAACTGTAACTAAAGAGATTTAGCATAAGTGGAGAAGAATTTTCTCTACATATAAATAGGTATAATTGAAAGGAGGAAAATAGTTTGGGTCATAGATGTTTAACATGTTTGAAGAAATTGTCATTGCAAAATGCTTTCAAGAATTGACCTTACTTCAAACTTAAATGAATAAATAAAAGTCATTGAGACTGTTAAATATATATATATATTTTTTTTGCCCCAGAGCTCTAGGAATCCCTTTTATTATGTCATGCTTGGGCCAGGATTCAATACAGTGAAGAATGTAGTCAGAACCTGGTTAATATATATAATTAGCAATAAAAGGAGTTGGGGCATTTGAATCATACATCACATGGCAAGATGAGAAGAATATTTTTTAAAAAGGAGAGAACATGGGATAAAGATAAATCAGGTGAAATGGTAAGAAGGGAATTAGATGGTAAGTGAAAGAAAGAAGGGAGAGTATAGTAATAATGCCTTATATTTGTATCTATTCTTTCTTAAAAGTAGTCCCTTGCTAATACATACAACATCAGTGAGAAAAGCTTGGCACAAGTATTCAGATCTTTACTTTGGGAAAAGAAATTAGACAGGATGGTGAAATGTTTTGCATAGGGTTCTATGATGAGAACTGGGACTTGTTCTCAATTCTGTGCTATAATCATTAAGACACCCTGCTTCTGCTCTGTCATGGAAGAAACACAAACACACTCCCTACAAACAACCACACCCACTTTCTTTCTCATACTGAGATGGTAGCAAAATTCAGAGTTCCCTGTTCATTGTGTCCTTTAACATAGCAGAGGCTCTAGGGTTACTACAAAGTGGAGGAAGCATTCCTCTAAATCTGTGGTGGTGTGAATGGAGGCCCAGCAGCATTCAGATTATCAGGGACTTCTTAGAAATGCAGAACCTTAGAGCCCACCCTAGACCTATTGAATCAGAATCAGCATTTTCACATTTTCCCAAGTGATTTGTATGCTCTAAATCACTCTCAGCCAATGTTTCTTTGTATGTACTAATTAAAATGCCTCAATTCATGTTTCTCCATTTAGTTTATTTGTAGTCATATTGACACCAAGTAAATATTAGAGCATTAATTTTTTTTTCTTTTTCTGAAATACTGAAAAGCAAGTCAACCAAAGGCACTCAGTCTGACATAGAAGCACTCACAAGTTTTCTCACCAATACTTAGAGATGTCTGACCCAATATTAGGTCTCCTCACTCCTTCACTGCCATACATCCCTCTAAGGATTCCCCAGCAGCAGAGGCCTTGAAGGGCAGTGATGAGAAGTTGGACACACCAGAACTTCTCCCTCTATCCCTTCCCACCTCTTTACCTGCAGCAAGGAGATCAAAATTTGCAATTGATCTTCACCAGGTAATAGGTGAGATATCCTTAAAGGTGCATTTGTGGAGTGAACTGAGGAGTGACAGCCTGAGCATTTTTGTATTGCCTTAATGATGAGGTTCTTAAGTCTGAAACTCTGGGAAAAATGAGTGGTCTTGATAGTGGGCCTCCATTCACACCACCACAGATTTAGAGGAATGCTTCCTCCACTTTGTAGTGACCCTAGAGCCTCTGCTATGTGAAAGGACACAATGAACAGGGAACTCTGAATTTTTTCACAGGACTCTGAAAATTTGAATGGCATAAGAGCAGGCCATTATGGAAATTATAATGATACAAACATAAATTAGATAAGCTTTGTCCTTAAGAGCTTCTATTTTCAAGGAGTTTAATATCAAATTTGAAATAAGATTGTAATTAAATTTCAAACCTGGAAAGCACACTAGCTATCATAAAATAGGAATAAATCAAGTGCACCAGAAGTATAAATATGATCCATATTTGAATGATCCCTCTATGAAGCATTCTATATATGCTTCTATATGTCTATCTAGCTCATTCTGGATCCTCACCCCAGTCTCAGCCAGTTGTTTCTCTGCTTGAGAACAATGAGATTAAAAAGACCGTCCTCATTTGTAATTGAGTCCATTAATAACAATTAATAACAATATTGAGCAACTGCTCGGAGTGGGCTAGTTCTTCAATAAATGGATGGAGGAGAAAAAAAAAAACAAAAGCAACCCTGAAATTAGATAACATTTTTATTTTAGGGATTTAAAGATGCAATGCAATTGTGCATAGTCAATACGATGCCTTGTTATTGATGGAACAAAAGAGTGATTAGCTGGGGAGAGGGATTCATTAAGGAAGTGTTCTTTATGATTGCTATTAAGTCTATTGGATCTCTTATTTGCCATGATAGGCAGAATAATGGTACTCTCACCACCCCTAAATATATCCATGTCCTTTTCCCCAGAACCTGTGACTATGTTACCTTACATGACAAAAGAGACTTTGCATATGTGACTAACTAAGGATCTTGAGAGGGGAGATTAAGCCGTATTATCTGGGTGGGCCCAGTATAATCACAAAGGTCCTTAAAAGTAGAAGAGAGGAGTAGAAGGGAGAAGCAGAGAGAGGTTTGACAGCAAAGAAAGGTTGGAGTGATTCAATGTGAGAAGGACTCAAATACCATTGCAGCTTTGAAGATGGAGGAAGGGAAATACCAGCCAAGGAAAAGAATCATCTTCTAGAAGTTGGAAAAGACAAGGAAATGAATTCTCCCCTAGAGCCTCCAGAAGGAACTGTAGCCCTGCCAACACCTTGATTTTATTGTTGTGTGTGGCATAACTGTAAGATAATAAAGTTGTGTTATTCTAAGCTCCTAAATTTGTGGTGATTTGTTACAGCAGCAATAGTCTATTGTTATAGCCATGAGGGAGTCTCTTTCATGACTTCCTAAGATCTAGGTGTCTAGGTTTCAGTGAAAGAAAATTACAAATTTATTAATAAATATTCCTCCTATTTTTACTAAGTGGTATCAAGGATTGTTTTAAAAAATGTGGAAAAAAGGACATCTATTTAACAGTATTTATTGTTATAAATTTATATAATGTGGATCTATGTCCAGAACCCACACAAGTCATGAAAGCTATGGTGTATTTGAATACATTTAATGACAAAATTAAAAAAATATGAATTAAAAAGATGACAGAAATCACCCTACTACTATAAAATGACTTGCTAGCTATTTGTGTTTCCCATGAGGTTTCACTACTGGTTTCTGCCCTGGTAGTCCATGGCCAACCAGTTTGCACTCTGGCTGATCCAGTTAGGTTTTGGAGTCATCTGGATGAAATATAGAGGTGTTTCAGAGAGCAAGTAGTCCTATGGTCTGTCTGAGAAATATAACACTCAGCAATCAGAAATAGTGGAGGGAGATACAGACAAGTTTCTATAGTATTCCAGATGTGACTTATAGGAAGAGCCAATCTGGGGCCAAGGGGAACCTCACAGGGATACACCAAATGGAAGCAAGTTTCTTGATCTAATTCTAACCTGGACTATACTCAGAGGAGCTTTGGATGAATCCCAAGAAACAAGCATGACTAATCCAAGACACAGAAATCTATGATGAATCTATTTCTCTTAGTTAATTATGTACCAAGTACTGCCATCAAACTACAAGCCCCTGCAAAAAATATGACAAAAATATCAACTTATATACCAAAATATGATGATCATATTTCAGACAAATTTTTGATAAGAATGTAAATTGTCTTTTAACAAAACCCTAGCAACATATGATCTCAGGAAATTGTGTGTGGAAAGTCTTTCTGGGAAGCTCAAGAGTTGTGTTATGACAAAGCTAAACTGTTTGACTAGGGATTCGATCAATGATTTCAAATATAGTTGTTTTTTGTTTAATAAAAGAAAACACTGTAAGGAAAGGACATATTAGAGATAGGAAGTGAAATTCATATAAGAGAAAAACTCATTAAATGCCATAAATAGCAACACAATAGCCTTCAAATTTTATTTAAAACATCTTCAGTTTTACTGCATATTTACTAGCAACTAGTATATTCACAGCAAATTTCTGAAGTGATGGTAAAAGAGCATTTCTTCAGTGATGAATTAAAAATACTTAATTTCTTTTTACCAGAAAAACCCACTAACAGCAGTGATTCCAATTAGAGAATATGTGTTTCATCTAGAATGTCTCCATAGAGTAAACAACCTGTCCCTGAGCAACATTCTTGGAAGTGAAGACTCAGACTGTATTGATCATTTTACAGTAGTAAGGTAATTTCTGTCATCTGCTTAAAATTTATGATGTTCCATTACTGGAGTCAACAGCAATTTATAAACTGGGCTAAAAAGAGCTTATAGACACTGGCCTTGACCAGGGGAAGACAGAGAAAGTCTTCACTGAATGCTTCTAATTAAATATCTTCTTAAAAACGTCTTTGCATATTTTTTTATTGTTTCCCTTTTCTTCAAATCATTTGTAGTGATTAGTTGGTTGGTACAAAAGGAAGGAAAACATGTTAAAATGTAAAAAACATGAACAATGTTGCAAAGACTATTGTTGGAATGTCAACACAATTTCAAGGATGAGTTTGCAATCAAACTACACTTGTCTCTTCTGGAAGTCATGTGTGTGCGTGTATCAATATTTTAAGTCCTCTGACCCAATTGTCCTCCAAGGATTTGTTACTTGCTATGATATCCTCTATAGTTCTGCCTGATTCAAGTCCTGGTTTCTTTTGTATCAGCATCAGCATAAAAAATGAATATTTACTGGGTAAATATTGCATACATTGAATGATGTCTGTTAACGAGCTCATTTCTAGATAGTGAATTTAATAACACACAAAACATCATGCTTTATTAGTTCTAGAGTCCATTCAGTTCTGCAATTTATCTTTAAGAAAAGCAATTTATCTTTAAGAGGCATGTGTGAGCAGGCTCCATGATTTCAAAATAGATCAAAACTCCAAACACACTTAGTTTACCTAAAAAGCTAGAGCCTGGCTGATTGCAAATTTTTAACTTAGGTAGTGTGGCATATGAGAACATTGACTTTGAAATCAATCAGAAATGAATTGCAACTCTAAGTCCACTATGTACTTCTAGCTAAATGACTTCAGCCTGGATTGTGAATGTCTAATGTATAAAATGTACTTGTTAAAACGTGTTGCATCTGTTTATTGGTGGAGTTAAGTGAGAAAAACACAAGTAGATTATCAATCATAGTGCTTGGCACTTGGAAGGTATTTAATAAATATTAGTTTCCTTCCTCCTTCCCATGCCTTACTCTTAGCAAGTACTAATTATTTATATAAACTCTCTTCTTCCTAGGCAAGTAGAACTCTTTGCCTGTATTAAAAATACATTCAAATATTAAAAGTTATTTCTAATTTTAGTATGAGACTTCATAAACAGGGCACATAAACCATTTGTTTCATGTTTTTAATGTGCCTTCTAAACTCTCAAGCTTTGTATTTACAAACTAAAGGGGAATGGCTATCTTCATCTATGCTCAAATTAATGTTCCTTTTTTAACTTGATAATTTTTATTGGAGTTCTCAAACAATTCTCTTTTGTTTGTATTTTTCTTTGCTATATTATATGTTTCTTAAAGGGCAGAAGGATGACTTACATGTGGAATTTCATATGGAATTAAATGTGGAACTTCTATAGGCAGTAGAAATTAAAGAGAACTCTCTTTTTCCTGAAGTTACTACCACTCTGTTAACTTATTTGATGAGTAGGAAATTGGATCGATGTTTTCTGATACTTTCCAGCTTTCTGTTTCAATCTGCATTATTGAAACTTATCACCACGCAAATGGATCTGAATTCTGCTCTTTCTTCTTGGGTGCTAACTCCTTACTGCTTACTATAAACCAAGCTTGACTGTTCCTGTTCTTTCTCTTAGCACTGTCTACTATGGAAACCCTGATCTCCTGGGAGGAATTACCTTTAGCATCAATGTTTTCCAGAAACACTCCTTTATGTACATTAAGTTTGGCATAAATGAAATTTAGCATCAGGGTTTATCTATTATAATTTGCCTAAAGAAGATCTATAAGCTGATGAGAAGACATAGAAAACTGATGATAATGGTGGAGTAGAAGTAGGAAGTTGTTAACTTAGTGAAGTTGGTAGTTGTAATAGTGTAATGGACTGATGTGAATAGTAAAGGTGGAAAGCAGGGGATGGTGAAGGCCTTAGTTAGGAATCAAACATTGATAGTTCAAATCTTGAGGGAGAAAGTGGTCCAAATCCCAGGAGTAAAAATTTAAGACATAAAGGAAATGACAGTCTTACAACTAAAAGTAATGTGTATAAAAATACTCAGTTAATCCTCACAACAACTTTCTGAGCTCTGGTAGTCCCAATTTGAGATGAAGAAAATGGAGAATTCAGAAATATGTCCAAGATTATATAAACAGCAAGTGGTCAAGTTGGGAGGCAGACAGAATCAGCAATCTATAGCATATTCCTTTGAATATCACTTATCTCTGTTGGCTTTAATTGTGATACCTGAGACACAAATGTCTGCCCTCAATTCTAGCATACCTTAAAGGTATGGTGCTATTTCTGATACTAACTATGTAATCAATCTGAAATTTAATGCTCCTTGAAGACCATTATTTTGATAAAACCCTCTTCAGCAACATCTGCTGATTTTCCCTCAAACTCGCATTTCAGAAGGATATTGTGATCATGATGGTTTATTCCTCACTGTTTATCACTATAACCAACCATTTTCCAGACCAATTCTAATATTGTGTTCTCTTCTAAAATTAACCATATTCACTTTTAGTACTCTGGTGGCCATGATAAAAAGCCTCTTAGATCTCCTGCTACAGGAAGCAGAGTTAGTCAACTCTAATTTAGTTATTCAACTCTAATTACTGCCCTCTGGATCCACCACATTTATGCCAAGTCCACACATACCCTGAGCTGCTCTCAGCCAGAGTAAGTATGGTGATTGCACTAGTGCAGGACCATTTCTATAGGATGCAGACTTATCAAATGGGTGACTTTGAACCAAAGACTACCTGTCAGTCTGACCAAAATATCTTCAGAACTGTGTTAATTTCTGAGACTCTTCTTAACCAAGCCTTCTTCCTTCCTCTTCTCTTTTTACTGGTGTCTGACCTGCATTGTGGTCTGGAGGCTTTTTCTGCCTACTCCTGCTTCCTCCCTTTATCTTTCAAATTTGCTTCCCCCAATATAACTCCTGCACATCTAAACCTCTCTTTCTGCTTCTTGGAAGACTTGAATTAATGCAACTATCCCAACCCTACCTCATGGTTTACCACACTCCTTGATGGTTTTTCACCAGATTCATGCATGTTCTTTACACTCTTTCACTGTCATTAATCTATTGTTCACTTTCTGTCATCTTCACTTCAAATTTTGTCAAAGCTCATATCATAAAATAAGGGTCTCCACTCCGATTTGTGTACAGGGGTGTTCATTTTTACTTCCAATTATTAATGAATTTGAAATGAGAGTTTATATTTGCTATCCACCTGGCCCATTAAAAACCATGTATTAACTGGCTTCTGTGCTTATTGGTTTTTTGAAGTATTTTTTCCCTCCAAATCCAATAGACACAATCTCCATTCCTACCCTCTCCAAGTTTTATGTAGAATTTGATATAGCATCTAACTCCCAGCTTGAATTTCTTTGAATCCTTGCTTTTGTAGCATTCTAGTTTATTGATTTTTCTATGAACTTTATGACTGAACTTTCTCTGAATTGATTTCCTCTTCTGAAACTTGCAATGTAAACCATGCCCAAGAAACTAATTGTCAAGGGAAGAAATATAAAGGAAAAAAAAATAAAGAGGGGAGGATAATCTGGTCAATCTTCTGACTTTAATTACCACCCATCATGGGTGATTCCTGAATCACTCTCTCTGGCTTTCATTGCCACCTGAAACACTAGGCATATATTTCAAATTGCCTGCTGAATGTCTGGGTATCCCTAAAGCACAACAATCTAATTGTATCCCAATCTGAGCTTACTTTCTTACTTCCTAAATACATTCTTCCCCCTGAGTCATAATTTATTTTAATGGCACCATCTTCCCCCTCAAATTCTCACTTGAACATTTACTTAATTTGTGACTCTTCTCCTGACTTCTGATGCCCACCACAACTCCCTTCTTTTACCTAACTCAATTACAGGACAAGGATCATTGTCCTGTAATATCTCAAAACTCCAGGCTCATATTCATTTCCACTGCTGCTCCCCAAGTTCAAGTCTTCATTATCATTCAATGGATATTATAATAGTTCTCATTATTTTCTTTTACTCTATTTTCTCCCATATCCAAACTCATTTACCTCCTATTAACTGCTAAATATTCCTCAAAAACTACTTTAACTATGAGTCTTTTATTGTTTAAAACAAATGGTTTACATGGCCTGCAGCTGTGGACCTCAAACAGTTACCTCAACATACTGGAATGTTTTCATCTATTTTGACATGTGTCAAAAGTAACTTGCCATCATTAATAATAAAGACCCTGATGTTTGAGAATGATGTGTGTTACAAAATTAGAACAGATTCATGATTATTCTGATTATAATATCACTTATACACTTACTTTTTGATATGATTTCTTGAGGAGTGATAGTTATTTGCATATAACTTTTGCTATGCCCTATCTTGCATGTTGAAATGGCATCTGGCATGTGTGCTGAGAGGAAAAAAGGATAAGAAGTCTTGGTTTTCAGGATCAAGCCCAAATTCCCTAATGACATGTCATAGCTCTTCACGATTTGGTCCCAATCTTGTTCTCTACTTCTCCTTCTCACATACTTTATAAGAAAACATTAGCAACAGAAACCTGAATTTCCTATTGCTCATATGCAAAATTTATGCTTGCTTTTCAAACTCTCCCTTTGCCCATTCTGTTCCCTGTGCCTAGAAAGCCCTGCTGCTTTATTATGCAAATTAGAGGTCTAACTTTCCTATAAGGTCAGGCTTAAATGCATCTATTCATGAAACCTTGACTCTCTCTTCCCACAAATTGGAAGTAAACTCCTTTGAACTCTGAAATTCAATAGCATTTTAACTACTCCTCTGCTGAGGTAGGGAATACTTTCTGTTTAATCTTCTAGTTTTTAAAGTAATATTTTAATTGTGTACTAGAAAATAAGACCCTTGAAAGTAGGAATAGTTTATTTGTATCTCTTACAGATCCTGACATGGTTGATGTTCAAAAAATATTTATTGAAATAAATAGACTTTGCAATTTCTTGATTAAGTTTATTTATTGGTTTGATATTGCCTTCTGCAAATCTGGCAATTTCTCTATATAGCACCACTCCTAAGTCATTTATTCAAGTATAAGGTCAAACTAATCTCTGTACCTTTTTCCTTGCAAATACCTTTGTGGCCATTTCTCCATTCAGGGAGAAGAATATTTATCTGAAAACTTAGTTTTCATTTCTCAGCTAATTTTATGGTGCTCTCAATCCTCTGAAGGATGAGACCGGCAAAGCTTGTTGTAGAAATATGTCCTACACTTTATCAAAATCTAAATGAAGCCTTAAATATGGCATGCCCAATTTTCTGGTATTGTAAATCACCTTGAGAAAACTAATTGATTAGTTGAATACATTTTTTCCCTTAACAACAACAAAATAATAATAAAACTATACTAACCTTCTCATAGCATTTGTTTGCAGAATCAACAGCTATTTCCTTACTTCTGAATCAACATCAAGCTTGTTTCCCACTGTACCCACAGCCTGTGCTGAAAGTTTAGGTCAGTTCAACTCAGATTGGGCCTGACACCACATTGGGAGGAAACATACAAAAATCCAAAGAGTTTCAAACTGAATCATAATCACATAGTATCTGTTATTCCAGAGAGTGCAAGTTACCAAGAAAGGTCTCCTAATTTTTTCTTTTACCGTGAGAACAAGAGTATCTGTAACTTTTTCTGAACTAATGGTTATCTTCTTTAGTCCTTAAAAAGAAGGAATCTACAATATAAGCTATGGTTTCATTTGTTTTCCCACACATTTTATTTTGCTCTGCTAATTAATAAAAAAAAATCAACATGATCCTCCTAAGAAAAGATGTGTGCTAAACCCAGAATTATCTGAGTTATAACCTTGAGTTTGGCATAAAATTTCTGATGATTTGATACATTTGGCCTTTTAGTAAATACAATATAAGCATTTTTTCTCACCAC
The DNA here is from genome assembly GCA_026826555.1 of Tolypeutes matacus. NCBI lineage: Eukaryota > Metazoa > Chordata > Mammalia > Cingulata > Chlamyphoridae > Tolypeutes > Tolypeutes matacus. The sequence goes on from JAKSZT010054586.1 coordinate 1,073,299, forward strand.
AGGAACTTAATTTTCTAAGACTGCAATTGAAAATTACAAAGAAAAGTAGGAGACAACAACTGATTCTCTTTGTGAAAACAGAAAAAAGTCAGAGGCAGATGCAAAGTGGACATTTCTAGAACTAATATTCACCCTGGCCTTTCCAGTGCTCTTAGACACCTAGAAGTTTGGAAAAGTAATGGTCTTTTCCCAGAGAGAGATAAAATGCTTAAGTAAACTGAAAGCTGTAGTTTGGATTACTTCACCTAAGGGGAGATGGGTAATTAAACCTTCCAACGTTCTCATCAAATTTAGTAAGAAGCATTTGCATGACAAAAGACATTTAGTATTGAGGATAACATGGGGACTGTATTCCTAAAACTGCTGATCCACAATGGACGTAAAAGTTTTTGTCACAAACATTATAGTTTTCTTGCATTGGCAGGCTTTCCTGAATCATTTCTTATTGCAGATTCTATGAACAAATGCCATAGAAAAGACTAAAAGTTTTTTCCTTTCTTACAATGGAGCTTGTTTTTCAAAGGTGGAGACAGACAATCAGCAGAACTTTCAAGGATAAAAGGCAGTCTCTGTGCCAAATCTCCCTAGATCATAAAAAATACTATCAAATAAAGAATCACATCACTAAATACTGCACACATGTTTGCATGTCCTCATACACACACACACACACACACACACACTGACAATGCCCTGTCCTTTTGTCAACCAGATCAGTATTTCAGGTGCAAATTAGGTAAGCTCAGGGGAAGAAAGATTCATATTGAGGTGTGAAAACATTCCAGGAAGAAAAAGACAGATCCATTTAAGAGTACAAATGCATCCAATAAATCATGGTGATCTTGGTGGGGTGACTGCTCTTCCTTCTGGCAGCTTTGTAATTACTCTCTCAACATAGCAACAACTTTCTTGGAAACAGACACTCTATATGCAAGACAATTACAACACTGGGTATCACTGCTGGCCAAAGCCTGTCTACATATGTCACAATCCATTAGTGAGGAGATGTATCTGAGCAGCCTGAAGTTTATTAAATCCAAGTGCCACTTTTTCTCATCACTTTCTCAAGGTCTCCTAAGGGCAATCTTGGACTATTTCTAATAGTCTATCAATCCAGTCTGCAAATAATTCTCTCCAAGTCCACACTTATGAATAATTAATCTGATCCATATGATCTTATAATTCTCAATTCAGGTCCCATCCCCCAAAATCTTCTAATCCTTTGTTACAGCTCACAAACAGAGAACCTCAGAAGATACTATAAATGATGAAGAACATTATTTCTCTTGCTGCCAGGAGAAAGAGTTTTGTCTGGAGTTGTGTTCGAGCACTTTAGAGTATATCTTGCACAGTTTATATTATTTAGAATGTTGTTACACTTAAAATCTAGGAGAAGACTTTTTTTTTTTTGCCTTTTTTGAATGCCTAAGATATCCTCTCTCAGAAATATATAAAATATGTCTAGTTTGTACCTACCCATTTCATATTTAATTATGTAATGTCTTTCATTATCCTCTAATTGTTTTCATGTATAAGTGTTACTTCCCCAAATAGTTTTTAAGGGAAGAAGGCAGGTCTGCAATGGTGTGATCTGGCCAGCCATACTGTGCTGAAGCTAGCACATGAGAGCCAATTCTCACTTAAAGGAAATCCTGCCAACCCATTTTAAATACAGCCATTATTAACAATTAAAATATATATGCTTCAATTAAGTAAATTTTATGAAAATCAAAGGTAATACACACTCAAGACTCATCACTCCTGAATTATTCTATTATCTATGCTCTTGAGGGTATTTACACTTGTTGAGTTTTTATGTTGAAAATATAATGATGTGCTATTTCACATCTTTTTCACAACTTCATGTTTAATGACTTCACATTCAATGACTTTGTTTGTAGCTTGAAATCAGCCATGGCAGGAATATTTGCACTATGTAATTCAGAAAATACAAATCAGGGCTCTCCCACTTCCCCCAGAAAGCTTCAGAAATATTTTTCAGAAAACAAGAAAAGAAAACCACTATCCTAGATGAATCAATAATTTTCTCAATAACCCGCAACTCCCCCTATTCTGAGAGCAATTGCTCCATGCACAGGTCTTGCTTGTTGTAGCCCTATTCTATACCAAGTGATCTTGCCTAAGGTCACCTCTAAGCATAGATAATTCTTCCAAGTGTGGTCCTCAGTTATTGTCCTTGGAAATTGTATGGTCAATTTCCTTTTTAAAAAAACTGAAACTGGGAAAATCAGTAATTAAGGCAAGAGCTAAATGGCCATGGGGTAGACTCAGGGACAAGTATATAGTGCTCTGATAATCTCTACATTGGTCTTGGGGAAGATTTCTTTATGCCTGCATACACCATGGTAAACCACAAAGGGAGCCTCCAAGAAGAATTCCTCAACTTGGTTTCTGAATTCTTTGAGCCTCATTCTGTGCAAAATGTAAGGTCATAATCCAAGTTTGAATGATTAAGAGCCTGACTAAATCATGTATGTGAGAGTTCCAAATGAGTTTACACCTTAATAATCATTGCTAACATTTATCGAGGACTCCCTATTTTCTGAGACTGCATTAAGTATTTTTTATATTATTTCATTTGCCTCTAATGGCCTCATGAGTAGGTGGGTAATTATTATACCTCTTAGCAGATGTAAAAACAGAACCATGTAGAGCTTCAGTAACTTGCTCCTATTCACACAGCTAGCATGTGGTAGAACTCAGCAAATCATGGTTCTAGAGGCCCTGCTCTTAATCAGTACACAAACTACAATGCTGTCATGTAACTATTTTGGTCCCAACAAGGAACTAATGATCCAAAGTTAGAAACTAGCAACAATGGTGGGAACAAGAGAAACACCACCACCAGTGGTATTAGTTTTCTGATACCAAAGTAAATGCCAGTTTTCTACTGATTGGAGAAGGGATAAAACTCAGAAAGATTTAAAAAAACAGCAACACAGGAATGTTCATTCAACTGACCTGCAGATTCATTATTGGAGAATTAGCAACCAGGACACAGGAAGAGAACTTCTATGTCTACTCTGGCTGATCCATGTTACTAACATTGTACATTCAATTCTGGCAACAAAACATTGATCAATTGAGTTAATGCTAGTGGAGCCCAATCAGGAAAATCAAGTGAATGGACCCTATGAAGATGAAAATTACTTGAAAATGATTAAAAAAAAAAAAAAAAAAAAAAAAAACATAGCCTGAAGAGGCAGTGTAGGCTATCCTTCAGAGTTGTTTGTAAATACTTAATAAGCTGCCATGTAAGGAAAGATATTAGACTAGCTTTTGACTTTAGAAATCAGAATTAGAATTATTTTGAACAAGTTAAATAAAGGAATACTTTAATTCAGGAAGTATTTTATGATTAAATCTATTAAAGAGCAAAGTGATCTTCTTGATGCAGTAGCAAGTGCCCCATATCACTGGAGGCATTCAAACAGAGCTGAGTAATTCTGTTGTAAAAGAGTCAGAATTGTCTTGAAGGTCATCTCAAACTCTGATGTTTTCCTGTTGTAGGTAGGAAGGTGAAAGGTTAGGATTGTCAACCCTAATTACTCCAAGCCTCTTATTAGTAACCACAAAAAATCTAAGTTTTCCCCAAAAGAAGCTCACTTTGGACAGCTTCTTTGCAAAGACCAGCCCTGAATACATGGCATGAACAGGGGTTATAGACAAGTGTCCATAATTTATGCTGAATAAAAGCAACCTCTGACCTTGGAGAGAGAGATGGATGTTGAATGAAGGAAAGGAGGTCCACTTAAAAGGAAAAAGAGAATGCAAATATTCTCACTCTCCTGATTTTGTGATAATCATGGTAGGCTAAACATTCACTATATTAGAAACCATGCATGTGTCCCCAGACCTAGTTTTTCTCCCTAGGTCTGGTTTTTAGAATGCTGGTGATAAACTAAGCATGATTTATTATATGACCATCCTGTATGGGAAAGGACTGTAACTTTGGGTATCTTTGATCAACATTAAGAGATATAGCAGGGGGATGGATGTGGCTTGGGTGGTTGGGCATTCATCTCCCATATGGAGGGAACTGGGTTTGGCCCCTGGGACCTCCCGGGAAAAATTTTAAAAATTACAGTAATATAGAAGGCATGTGGGCCACCAGGCCCTGTGCACAGGTGCACCACCAGGCACTGAGAGCAGATGAGCTGCCAGGCCCTGTGAGCAGGTGAGCCATCAGGCCTGTCCATGGGTGAGCTGCCAGGCCCCATCCATGGGTGAGCCACCAAGCCCCATGATGTAACAGAAGAGGGACACAAGGGAAAGCCATGAAGAGACACAATCAAAAACCAGGAACTAAGGTGGCACAGGCAGTAGTAGGACACCTCTCTCCCACATTGGAGGTTCTGAGGATTGAATCCCAGTGAAAACAGGAGGAGAAGGATGAGAAGAGAGGGCAGGAAATGGACACAGAGAGTTGCCCAGTGAATGGACACAGAAACAGCAAAAATGGTGTGGGGGGTAAAAATGGATAAAAGTAAATAAATAAATAAATCCTTAAAAAATGTATAGGGGGGTAAGATTTGGACTATAATTAGTAGTAATATTTTGACAATGCTCTTTGATGATTTATTAAGAAATGTTTCACAACGATGCAAAGTATTTGTAGTGGGGTGATTGTGTGGGAGCCCTGTATGATGTTATGCATGTTTGTTTTGTAAGATCACAATGTTTACTGAACACTTATTGTTTATGTATGTTCATGCATGAATGATATACTTCAATAAAGTATTTAAAAAAGAGAGAGAGACTAATCAGAGAAGACAGATACAAGTTGTTTAATTAGAAAGACTGTCCAAGTCAATGGATATTAGTTCCAGAAAATGTATCCTGAGGAGTAGGAAAAAAGTAGGAATAGAGAATACAATTTTTTCTCAGCTTGTAAATATTTAATCTTGGGTGAATATTATGTGTAACTGGTATCAGTAAAAGACTGGTTTGTCTTATGATATTTCTTTGGTGCCTTTTTAATTGCCTCTCTTCATATCTCATTGCTCTGTTTAATAAGTGTAATGATCTAGTCACAAATATAAGTCCTAATTGTTTTAAGCCCTAAATACAGGGACAACTAATTTGACCACATAATCACAAATATTCCACTGAGGCTGGTGTTTATTATTAAAATCTGAACATTTTAACCATCTGTTTTGTTGCTTCCCTCACACATAAGATAGACTATATATATGAAAGTGCAGCCTCTGTGATTAGATTGCTTGCAATTGAATGCCAACTTGGGCAAACCTTGGGGAAATTACTTATTTTTGTCTCAATACATGCACTATAGATTTTAAAATTGTACTAGCTCTTAGGGTTGTTGTGAAGATCAAATTAAATTATAATTAATAAGTAATTGAGTTATTCATATATATAGATCTATATAGATATAGGTGTGAGTGTGTCTGTGTGTAATGCATTTAAAACAGTTCCTGGCCATAATAGACACTCAATAAGCAGTTATTATTATTATCATTATTAGTAGTATTAATATCATCAACTTTATGCAAGCAATTTTTAAGTTTAAACCCACTGATGAGACTGTATTGAATGTTTCCTTTCAATGTTATTTAGACACAACTTGGAAATACCTTATCTCTCCTCATTATGCATAAACATAATATATAAACAACATTAATATAAACAACAATGAAAATCCTTTTGACATTTATTCATTTTAAAAATTGGAAATACTAGGTTAAATAATATAAAGTGTGGTTATCTCAGCTGTATTAAAAACTCCCATGGAAAAATTCACATCAGAAATGATTGCTCCTGTTTAATGCACATCATTTTGATGTAAAGTGTAATTGTGCTTCCCAATACCTGTGTTAGCTATTTGAAGAACAGTAAAGTGATGCTAAAAATAATGTCACATTTTATCTTCTTGATTCCTCAGCAACTATAATGGCTGACTAGTGAGGCTGAGATTTAGTGACAAATGATGATGAGTGATTTGGAATGATTAGAAAAGTTAAAAGAAAGTGTTTTTAGAGAATAAAGGCCTGTGTATGTGCATAGACTTACACATCTGCGTTACTTGACAGTTTTGGATTCTGGAAGAGTCTTGTACTTTCAAACGCTCTGCTAATATTTTCCAGAGTTTAAGCTGTGCTGTTCAACATGGTAGCCACTATCCACAGTGGCTATTTAAATATAAATTGATTAAATTTCAATAAAATTTAAAATTCTGTTCCTCAGCTGCACTAGCCACATTCAACTGCTCAAAAGCCACATTGGACAGTGAGGATATAGAGCAATTTCATCAACATAGATAGTTCAATTGAGCAGTGCTGGTAAAGAGTGGAAATGGGAGGAGGTTTGGGGGAAGGAAACCTTCTAGGAAAAGGAAAAAGTATGTGGCTGACTAGAATGTTATGGCTGTTTTTAAAATATTATAGATGGAAGAATAATTAAAAACACTAAGCATCATTTTCATTGTGTGGATAAAACGATCACTGTAAAAAGGGTAATCAGTTGCTTTGATAATGTGCTACTTCCAGTTTGCAATGATACAGGCTCTAAAGTCCTCTTGTGAGTGAGGAAAACCTCCTGGGTCTGTTGTGACTAGAGAGAGATTCACTTCAGCAGGAAGCTGGGCATCCAAAATGCCAAGATTAAAGAAAAAACAACAAAAAAAGAAATTCTCCTACAGTTCAGCCAACAGACCTAATCACAAATTCTTTTAAAATGCATTTCACTGAGAGTTCTTGGTTAGCAATAAGCTGCAAGCACTCTTCTTGTGACCCTCCCTTCTGTCAAGCCAGGGATGAATATTCATACCAGGTTATTTTAATCATGCTTTTCTTGATGTGATATAATTCTAAATAATTTATTTTTCCATCTCAGGGAAAGAAAAAAATAGTCTATTTTGTTTTCCCTCACTGTCAAGTCCAAAAGTTTACCTTTCCTTTTCTTTTCTGACCCCAGGACAAAAGAGGACACAGGATGACACAAGAAAGGTGACTGCACTGGCATGTTCCCATTGGAAATCAATGCTGGTGTTCTTGGCCCACTCAGGGAGATGTGATGGTCTTGAACACTGAGCTCTAAGACAAGGGGAGAGGTCCCTGAGGGAACCAATGGGGTCACAATGTCAGTTGCAGCAAGTCCAGTGGGGTATGTAACACACCAAGTGTGAGGGAGGCATCTATAGAAGACAGATTCTCTGAACTGGACCCAAGGCAGTGTTTCCAGAAGTGAATGTTGCATCCCATGTAAATCCCCCATCCTGCATTTGGGGGTTGTGGGGGAATGGGAAAGGGAGTTTGCAGGAAAAAAAGAGAAAAAGAGATTCAAACAAACAGAGAGAGGGACAAAGACATCTACAAACATGCAATCTAACATACCATAATACACAGAGTAAGACAAACAGATATATTGAAAGAGGAAGAGACAGAGGGAGAAACACATCCTGATTTGTTTATTTTTCTTCTGAACCCCTACCCAGTAAAGACTTACCAGTTTGTTTAATATTATATTTACTCCAAGTAAGAAATAAGAAATTCTGGCTAAGAGACAAAATTCAAAAGTAAGGGAAATGGGTGATATTTTTTTAAAGTGGTTTATTTAGATATAATTAAAAATTTTGATAAAAATTGAAAGATAGTACAAACACAAGCAGAGAGATCACTAGTCTGTTGTCTGAACACAGATTTACTTCCATTCCAGAAACACAAGTGCCTCCATTTTAGTTATTTTCTGATAAGCTATTTTCAAAAATGAAATGCTTCCCAGAACCTAAACCAAGAGCAATTTCAGGACCTGACACTTTCCTCACTTAACTGTTATTATGAAGTGAATAAAAATCAAATGAAGCAAAGCAACATTTGCTGGGCTTATCTAAGCATGGATCAATTATTCCCAAATGAAAGTGCTTGCCTTTCCTTTTTTCAGATGTTAGTTTCCACCCTTCCTGTATCTTTGCTAGGTGGAATACTGAATTCTTGAGCATTATGACAGAAGTTGGGCTCAGTCCTGGTTATACTAATTTCTACTGTTTGCCTAGGAGCATTATAATATCTGGACAGAATAAGACAATGAAGAAGATATGGGTCTGGGGTGTTCCAATTTGGACAAAAGTACTTGTTTAATTCACATCAATATCCAGTGCATACCTTTAGGTGCCAGGCACTCTTAGGCAATTTTCAAGTATCTAGAAGAGGTTTCCAGGGCTCAATCCCTTTCAACCTTAAGAATCTCTTTCTTTCTGTACTTACCCAAAGTTTATTACATGCCCACCATTAACTAGACAATATAATCTTTGGAATCCACTGTGAATAAAACATAGCACTTGTGTAGGAAGGAAAATGCAAATAAAACCTATCTAAGATGCCCAAATTCATGGTGCTGCTATATTGACATTTTATAGAAAACATTTAAAAATCATTTTAGTAAGTGGAATCCATTTTCCTCCATGAACTGTTAATACTGAATTCTTAATAGCTTCCCCAGGATTTTGTATCTTGCTATGAAACCTTTAGTGATTTCATCATTATTAAGGTACAGGAAACAATCACAGTTTATGCTTACAAGCATGAAACTCTCTATTACTTATATGAGTTTTTATATTCTTAAAGGTAGAAAACATATTTCCCATGCAATCTGAGTATAAGACAATATTAAATCCATTTATTAGCATGGTGAATATTGGTATAAACACTCTCAAAATGCTTTAATGTGTAATACCAGCATTTTGAACTATTATAGAGACAACTGTGCTTTCAAATTTTTCAGGTTTTTAAATAACACACCAACAGTTCTTTTCTTTTGTTTGAGCTAGTGTTCATTTTTCTTTCTGGTAATTATCTTTGTTGATTAAATGACCATGTTAATTTGTCCCTCTTATAAGAAACACCTATAAACCTCCTTCCAAAATTGGAATTTCCAGTTTTAATTCCAAAATATTTATTTTAAAATATTATAGACCTATATGTAAGGCTGATACAAAAAAGTTCACATGACCAAGGTCCCAAATAAATTATAACTGCAATATATGAATGCATTGTTTGTTTTTCCCCAACTCTGAAATATTTATACATGGTAAAAAAAAAGTTAGAAACTATGAATATACACCAAAAGTAAAATAACATTATTTCATCCCCTAGACATACATCGCTAATACTTTGGTGCATCTCCCACTGGTTATTCTTTCTATACAATGATGTAAATGCTTAAAAATGTATGGATTTAAATATTATAGTACTTGTATATAACAAGGCAGGGGACTGGAGCCCAGAAAAGGCCTCTTGATTGGACATAACCTAGACTGTGCATTTAAGAGGAGAAATGGAGAAGATGAGGCTGATCTGACACAGATTCATGCTCAGAATCTAGGTTAGGTAGAGATCTAAAACAATATAACTTATGATTTTGTGGAGTCTCTCAATTTCCTCTAGCTGTGTCAGTTTGTTTTTTTAATTTAATGATACAAAAATATCATTAAAATATTTTCTGCTTTAAAAAACCATATAACTCAAAACTTGTAGAATACTTCTGTATATAAAATTTTATATACTGTTTTTTATTTTATTTTTTACTTTATTTTTTAAAATAATTTTTTTATTTTAAAAAAGATACTTAGATTACATAAATGTTGCACAAAAAATATAGGGATTCCCATATACCCCACTCCCCACACCTCCCATACCCTCCCATATAAACATCCTTCATTAGTGTGGTACATTCATTGCAATTGATAAATGCATCCTGGGGCTTTGCCATTAAGCATGGACCATAGTTCATATTGTAATCTACACTCTCTCCCACACAGTTCTGCATGTTATGTGATGATATAAAATGGCCTATATCTGTCATTGCAGTGTCATTCAGGATGATACCCAAGTCCTGAAAAAGCCCCTGAATTACAACTGTTTTTCCCACTCCCTGCCCCCAGAGCCTCCAGTGGCCACTGGCTCCACATCAGTGTTGTAATTTCTTTCATTGCTAGAATCACAATATGTCTATAGTAGAATACCAGTAAGTCCACTCTCATCCATAGTTCTTTCCCCAGTCCTGAAGATTCTGGAATGGTGATGTCCACTCCACCTCTAATTGACAGGGGGCTTATATCTCATGGTGAATATGGATGGGACTATCTTGCTTGCAGTTGCAGATCCTCTCTGTTCCTTGGGATGGTCATTGTCCATCATCATCTCCCTGCTAGTTGTCCTGGATGAGTCCAATGAGCAGTAGAGTAGGTGTTGCAACTCTGCTGAGGTTCCAGGCCCAGCTGGCACATGGCCAGCCCAAAGATTTGAACCTCTTGGACATACTCCTACAAACTCCAGCACCAAGTATAGGTTTAAATAGAAGGGACAGATGAGTCATGTGTAGTGAAGGCATAATTGAGTCCAACTCTGTCACTCTCAGGAGCACAAACTATAAAGTAGGACCAACTGGCAAGGGACCAAACTATCTGACCTGATCATAGGACCTCAGTGTCTACAGAGCCCTCAGGAGCCTCACTACTTGGAGTAGTATACACTTTGGCAGTCAATGAGATCCTGCTGAGATGTGCGTAAGCATTACCTCTGGGATGACCTCCCGACTAATTTGAAGACTCTTAGCCATATAAACTCATTTGTCTTTACCTTTTCCCCATTTTATTTGAGGTCTTTTTCCAGATGCATTGCTAGTTGGTGCTTGGTAGTAATCCCTCAGTGCCAGGGGGCCTCATCCCTGGGAGTCATGTCCCATGCCGGAGAGAGGTCACATTTGAGCAACAAGGGGGATCTCAGGAGGCAACTCTTAAGCACCCCACAACAATAGGCTAAGTTTCAATTTCAAGAGCAAACACTCATAAGCATAGTCATCAATATCAAGGGCCCATCAGTGGATCATCCTCCTTTGCCAATCATTGCCCCTGCACTTGGGAGACTGTTGCTGCTCCCTTAGAGAATTCTCCAGGATGGGAATTCAATATTCTCTCAGTTATTTTGTGAGTCTCCACCTACTGTGACAATGCCCCATGAATATCTGAACATTTGTGTATATCTTGTATGTATGCCCAGGTGAACTTCCTCCCATGTATCCTCCATCACTGACATCCCACACCAATGATCCTCCCCTGCCCCAGTTGTAACCCTTCTGCAATCCAAAGCTTCTTCAAAAATGAAGCCATTAAAGTAGCCAAATACAATTAATAGGAAAATGAAATAATAATGAGAAGTTTAAATATAAGAAATAAAATACATAAAAATTCAAGAAAACTAAAAATAAAATAAAATTAAAAGATTGGGGTATTAAAAAATAATGAAAAACATTAAAAAAATTTTTTGACATTTTGCTTTTCATCACTGTAATATCTGGTGTTCTGTCTGTACAGTGGCAATTTCTTGCATTTATTCCCTAGTGTCTTACTATTTTTCATTTTGTTTACAAAGAAGTTTTAGGTCACAATAAAGTCACATATAGAATACAGGGGACTCTCATATACCCAACATTCTCCCCTATTCCTCCTTTCCATATTAATACCTTTTTATATGTGGATGGTGCCTTTGTTCTAACTGATATATAAATAGTGAAACATAACTATTAAACATGGTCAATGGTTTACATTATGGTTTACATTTTAGACCATACACTTTTATAAATTTTGATGATATTTAATGTGGCCTGTGTCCATCATTGTAAGATCACGTAGAACACTTCCACTGGCCACTAAATAGCCCTAGTTCAATCTACTCTATTCCTTCCTCCCCATCCCCTCAGGGCCTACAGTGACCCCCTGGCTTCACTCTCTGGATGACAAGATTCATAGTTACTTGCAACAACACTGAGGTCTTGACACACTGGTTTGTCCTCCTCTCTTAGGAACCACCCTTGCTCTCGAGAGACTCCTTCCTCTATATTTGTGAACAAATTGGTACTCCTGAGGATGAAAGTCCAACTCTTTCCCCCCTCATTATGTGGGTCTGCACCCACTGAACTGCTATTATTATATCTTGAGAACTTTCTTGCTTTATTTTCTATTCTTTGTAAATATGATTCTGCATTATATTTTGTCATACGATTGTGCCACAGTTTACCTAAGTGTATTATTATTACAGAATATTAGGTTGTTTAGAACCTTCTTAAAAAGTGAATAGAAGATAAGAATTTTTCCTAAATTTTCTACAAACTTTATGATTATTTTATTAGATTACATTTCTAAAACCAGAATTAGAAGTTTAAAGGGCATCACTCTCAAATGTAATTAGCTGCTTACTTGAAATTACATGTAGCCTATAAAATAATATGAGAGAAAATGTACATCCTAAAATTCTACTCATTTTCTATTTAGTCAAATCTCATTGATTTATTAATACAGTTTATATGTTTGCTTTTCTTAGTTGGATCTTTACTCCTTACAGCCTTCAATAGGATTATAGGAAATCTATTCATTCTTGCATATCCATTTTGTATCTGGTAACTTGATGCTTCTTTTTTGAGGTCTTTTGTTAATTACTTTATAAAGGCTCATTGCCATGCCTTTATTGCAGAACTGTTCTATGAAATTAAGTTTTTATTTTGCCCTATCTAGGATTTTCTTTACAAAATGCTTTTATTTCTAATTATCATTTTTATTTGCCATGTTTCAATCAATTCTCTTGTGTTCTCCAGGTATATTTACATGACAACTGCAAATATATTTTACTTTTGATACAAATAGGTATAAAACTAGCATTTCACTCTTAAATATGAAATAGGCTAACAAGGCTGATAGTTTTGTGTACTTATTCTTTATCAGGTAAGAGAATATCTTTCCTTTATTAGTATGCTAAAATATGTTCCAACATTAATGTATACAAAATTCTTATATACTATTTTTTAGAGCAGTTTTAGGTTTGCAGAAAAATTGAGCAGAAAGTGCAGAGACTTCCCATACCTCCTTTTCCCATTTTTAAATTGAGTTCATTGTTTCTTATTGTTGAGTTTTCATTCTTCATTCTATATTTTGGACACAAGTCCTTTATCAAATATGTGCTTTGCAAATATTTCCTCCCTGTTTGTGAATTGTCTTTTCATTCTGTCAAGTGCATTTTAGAGACTAGATTATTTTCATTTTAATGATATTTTACTTATCAATTTTTTATTTCATGAATTGTGCATTTGGTGTTGTATCTAAAAAGGGATTGTCAAACCCAAGGCCAGCTAGATTTTCTCCTATATTAATCTAGCAGTTTTATAATTTTCCATTTAAATTTAGGTCTATGATCCACCTGATGTTAATTTTTGTAAAAGATAGAAGGTCTGTGTCCAACTTCACTTTTTTTGCATGTGGATGCCCAATTGTTCCTGCACTGTTTCTTGGAATGACTATCATTTCTCCATTTAATTGCCTTTGTACCTTTGTCAAAGATCAATTGACTATATTTTTATGGGTCTATTTTTCAGCTCTCTATTTTGTTCCATTGATCTATTTGTCTATCCTTTCCCCAATATCACACTGTTTGATTACCGTAGCTTTATAGTAAGTCTTAAAGTTAGGTAGTGCTAGTCCTCTGACTCTGTTTTTTAATGTCAAGTCAAGTATTCTGAGTCTTTGTCCTTCCACATAAACTTTAGAATCAGTTTATTGATATCCACAAAATAACTTGCTAGGATTTTGACTGGGATTGCATTGAATTAATGCAAGTTGGAAAGACCTGACATATTAAAATATTGAATCTTCTTAGCCATGAACACAATTATCTCTCCATTTATTTGTATTTTTGGTATCTTTCATCAGAGTTGTGTAGTTTCCTACATACGGACTTTGTGCATATTTTGTTAGATTTATACCCAAGTATTTAAATTTTTTATGACAATGTAAATGCTGTGTTTTTAAGTTTCAAATCCCAATTATTCATTGCTGGTATATAGAAAAGCAATTGACTTTCATATATTAACTTTGTATCCTGTAAACATGCTTATTAATGAACTAATTAATTAATTGCTAACTAATTGCATATTTATTCCAGGAGTTTTGTTATTGCTACTGTTGATTATTTTTTGGGATTTTCTATAAAATTTCAATCAAATTACTCTTTTCAAATATATCAAGATGATCATAATTTTTTCATTTGATGTACTGATATTTTCCATTAATTATGTTCTTTCATATTAAACAGCACTTGTATTTCTCAATTAAATCTTGTTATATTGTTAAGGTATGTTTTACACATACCATTGAATCTTTATGATAATTTATGTCTGCCATACATGCATATGTATGTGTGTGTGTGTGTGTATATATATATATATATATATATATATATATGTTATGCACACACACTGATTTTAGTGTGTAGGATTTCATAGTTATTTGGTTCAGGCTTTAGTTTGTGAGCTTAATAGCTTTGAAGCTGAGAACTTCATTCTCATTTTTTTTTTCTTATGGAAAAGTTTAAAAGTTGAATAAGCATCTGGCCTCTGTAGATTTATTACACCTCATCTATAAAATTATCTAGACCTAGAGTCATTTGAGGAACTAATTCTTTGACAAAATGGTGAGGTTTTCCCAAGTTGATCGATTGGTTGACTGATTCATTTGATCTATATTTATTGAATCTAATTTATATGACAGATGTGTTGAGTAGGGTATTAGAATGTAAGGCATTTACGGTCCGTTGGGAAGAGAACAGAATATCAAATATGTAATCTCAAGAATAGCTTAAGGTATTTTCTACTTTCTTGGGACTCCATATATGATTTTTTGGGTAAATATTCTCTGGATATTCTTGAAAAAAATTCTAGCCTCTAATTGTAGGATACAGAGATATATATTTCAAAGACAGGATTACATTGATTTGTTTTGAGGATAGGATGTAATTATAGGATTGGGGATTTACCAGAATTTCCAGTAAAGTTCACAGCCACACATGCAAACAATAATTGCCATAGAACTTGAGGATTTCTTAGAACTCAAGAAGCCCACACATAAATTCTAGATTAAGCACTATTTCTATATGTCATTATTTTCTTTTTGTATCTTTGATCTAGTCATGTCTAAAGACGTTTAATTCAAATGTAATTTTTCTTATATTTCTAGTAATTTTGATAAATTATTTCAATGCTATAGTTTTCAGTATTTAAAGGCTTAAATTGTTAAATATTTGTTATGGAATCTCCCTTTATCAGTATAAATTAATCTTTATATATCATTTAATTATTTTTGCCTTTAATTCTGTTTTGCCTAAAGTTAATATTTATAAGCTCTGTTTTCTATTTTTGGGTTTGTAAGGCAAGAACATTGAATATCTTTTACTTAAACTTCTTTTGTCTTTTGTCTTCTTTTGTCAAGATGTAAACTCTTGATTGATTTATTTTAATTAAATCAAATTGTGAGACTTTGAGATAATAACACTTGCCTCAGGATTTTCATGAGCATTAAAAGGGATAAAACATTTAAAACATGGATGATAACATTTAGCATAGTTTCAGGCACATATTAAGAAATAATAAATATATTCAATATGATTATTATCATTATTATTAGTTATTTAATAGGGGAATTGAAGCAACTTATATTTATTCCCATAATGTATATATACTCTTATTTTTGTCAAATTGTTTTGAGCATTTTTCAGATTCATATTTTTCACATTTTCTTATTTTGCTGTGCTATATTTTTTTGCATAGTACTTAATTTGCTTTTCTCTTTTTCAGTGATATATTGGTACATAATTTGGTTTTATTTCTACTTAGTGGTTATCTTTACAGCTTCCAAAACTAATCTTTTAAAATGCAAAATATTAAAAACATATGGTAAACTACAGAAATTAATATAACAGACAGCAGACACCAATGTAGCAGTCAGATTTAGCAGATGTTAACATTTTGCTCTACTCATTTCAGATATTTCTCTCTCTTAAGGAACAAATCATTTCAGATAGAACCAAACCTCACCTCCCCACTCCCCACTCCCCACTCCCCACTCCTCACTCCTCACTCCCCACTCCCACCCAAATTGGTGATGGTGGTGGGTATAGACCAATATATGTTTTTTTGTTTGTTTGTTTGTTTTTTTACCAGGAGGTCCCTGGGATTGAACCCAGGTCCCTCCATATGGGAGACAGATGTCCAACAACTTGAGCCACATCCACCCCCCAATACATGTTTTTATACTTACAGTACATGAATTCATATTTCTCTAATTATCAAAGTTAATATTTAGTGTTCTTGAGGCATCCTGTTGTAAAATTAGAAATTTACCATTTTTGCAATGCAACACTTTATTTCTTGCTCTTAACATTTCAAATGTTAGATATAGAATATTAGTTTTATTAAATTAGGATTTTATATCATTCCTTTTCATGCAATAATTACTTAGGAATTTGATTTGGGTTTTGTAACTGAAGTCAATGTGTAACTTCATATGTCTTCCTTTTTAAAAAATTGCTGGTTCTTCTATTTTTTATAAAAGTTCATGATTTATAATTTAATTTTTATAATGTCATTGCAAATTAATTATCCAGTTGAAAGTTTAATTCTGACTTTTGTAAATTTCTTTGTAATCACTCCTTAGGTCCTCCATCATCTTTTATCAATTATTCTGCTGTCTTTTCATCTCATTATTCTTTTCTTATTGCCTTCATTTTCTTTTCCAGAAAGATGTCACAATATTGTGTGCTATTGAGAACAATTTTTTTTAAGTTTACTGTTACTTATCATTAATAGTTATTAGAGAAATGCTCTCCTTCTAAGTCTCAGGCTAATGTTCTCTTTCCCAAGTTTTGTATGGTTCCCTAGCCTCTGTCTTCTTTTCTTTAATCTCTTCATATTTCTAGTTAGTTCATCTTGGATAGAGAGTAAACTGATTCAGATTTAGTGTTTATTATGTAATGTGTATACTGGCTTTGAACTTACTTTCTGTTTACTTGGATACTAGACAAATATTGTGATATCCACAGATATAGTAAATTGATATGCACAGCTCTTTTCCTGATCTCTGATGTCTTTTAATCTTTTGTCCTGTGTAGATACAATGAACACATGAAGTATGTGGTAAAACTAGAGTCACCAGTATCCGATGAAGTAGTTTTTTATTTTACCTCTGCATCACCCCTCTACCTTCCTCTGGATATTTACTTATAGCAACTACCCATCCCAGAATACAATGTACCACAGTTTGTATTTTGGTACATCTCATCTATCTGTTTTCTGGAAGATACTCTCAAATTGGATGGTAGGAGAAAAGGAAGATACTTCCTGGTTGCCTTAACCAGCCCCTATTTTGTCATGGGAAACTCTTAGTTGTCTGATTGACACAGACTTTTTGTTTCTGGGACAGGACATATATAATGAGTGGAAAGATGGTTTAGATGTCTATATTGAAGTGTAAAATTGTCTTCTGTTTCTTCACTGATGGGGTCTTTCAATCCAATTCTATCATTCTTAGAGTTTTTAGAAGATAAAGCAAAGATTGATAGCTTGGATTTTGGATGGAAACCTGGTGTTTCAGTTGGCATTAGTCTCCATTTTGAGTAAAAGAGCTGTAAACATTTCCCCATCATATAAAAGTCTGTGGGTATGCTATGCTGGCATTATAGCTTTGATCCCCAAGGTTCCCATGGTCCAGGCTGTTTCAATGTTGCTTTGCTGTTTGTGGTCTCCATGTAGTCACTTCATGGTCTAATATGGTCACACTCAAATTCTAGTCAACAGGAAGGAGGAGGGGGCTAAGAAGTAAAAGTAAAGGGCAAATGACATGCAGATGCTGCTTTGTAAGGGAGGTTCACAGAAGCTTCCATGACTTTTCTGCTTATATTTTACTAGTCTATTTGTGACACTGTAAAGCTCATGTGTCTTGCATATCACATGCATCTGCTCAATTACTAGAGAGGCAATCTAAGTTTGAGTAGGCTTTTACATATTTTCATTTTCACAGAACTCTCCTGCTTCTCCCAAATTACTGAGGAAATCTTTTAGAATTTAAGTTCTGCTTTTCTAAGAACACATCCCATTTTGAATCAAGGATGATTTACATTCTTAACATGGCAGGAGTTGGGGGAAATTTCTGTGCTTCAATATCTTAAAAATCTCTCTCCACAGGCAAATGCAGAATGTTGAATATTTAGCATTTGCTTCTAGAGAGATGTTTGCTGCCATTTTTGTAATGTAAGCAGCTGGCTGCTTGTTAATGTACACTCTGCCACTAAATTGACTTTGTTATTTTTATTGTTGGAATCATCTTAGAATTAATCTGTTGTTTTCTCAAGGAAGAAATCAATGACTATCAAACTGGCATGTGGTCTTCAAACAGATGACCAGCAATCCATTCCTTCCCTAGCCTCGGCAATGTGAGCTCATGGCCAACCCCAGGAAGCAGGTTGCAGGAAAAGCTCATGCATTTTCAGGCACTTTAAATAGTTAGTTTAGCATCTTCCAAAGAGAGACCAGTGTGGGCAATTTAGTGGTCACCCTAGTCACGTCACCCCCTCAAAAAACAAGACCCAAATCAAAACTGGCAACTAGTGATAATGTAAGTTCTGCTGTCAAAAACCAAACTGCAAACAACAGATTGAAGGCACAACTGTGCAAAGACATACCTCAAGAGGGATAATTAAAACACACATGAACATCCAGAGAAAAATAGATGACATTTTTGCCCTCCCCCCAACCCCAACCCCTATTCTCTTGTATTTTCAAGAAGTAGTAACTGGAGAACATGGTTGTTTGCTAGAATGCCTCTAAAATTGGCTATTAATAAGGATTCTGCTTTGACTGCCTAAGATTTCCTTCCTGCTAAAGGTGTAAACATATCGGTCAGTTTGCCTCAATCCAAACTGTGTCTGCTTCAGGGAGGAATTCTTGCTCCTTTTGACTTCCCTGACTCCAGACGTTCATGGGAGACCATTTCCTAAATGAAATGATTTGCCTGTGTGTGTACTTGTCTTTGTGGGTATAGAAGGAGAAAACTGTAACTAAATGAGTCAGTGTGATGTTTCTTTGCATATGTGTGCTGTGGACATATATTGAGTTTCTGCTTTATCTTTGAACTGTGCTTATGTGTGTATGTGTGTGTGTCCACAAGTGCACATACATGTGTGTGCATGTATGAAAGGGAGAGAGAGGGAAGGAGAGGGATGGAGGGGGAAAAGAGAGAGAAACTAACACTAAAATGCAAATCTCCCCCAATGTCTTGCTCTTGTTACAGTTTACTGGGACATGACTAAAATAAATGGAGGGTCTCTGGGCCTTCCCTACAAGGGAAATTTGTATGTGAATTAAGAAAAAAGTGCCAGTTTTTTTTTCACTCATTTTATAGTCAGAGCCTGAGTATTAGCTTTTCTTTGCAGAGCTGACAACAGTAACATAGTTACCATCAGGTAACTTTCCTCTCATTTCTGAGTAATAGCTGAATGGAAACACAGATGGAGTGACAATGGTGGTAGGATGGCAGGATGAATGAGGGCTAGGCATTGCCATTTGGAAGTAGAGAAAAGAGTTTTAAGACTTTTGCCATGTAATGCTTTCATTATCCAGATCACTCTAGAGTCGGGGTTCTTAACCTTTTTTGTTCCATGGACCCCTTTGCCAGCAGGTGAAAACAATGGACCCCTTACCAAGTCCACACTATACTATATTTAATAAATATATCAAACCTGTGCCAACATGTCCCCACAAGAATAATGTTTTTTTTTAATTTTTATTTCAATTCAAGCTCACAGACCCCTGGTTAAGTACCCCTGCTCTAGAGGAATCTGAAGACTGCATCAATCCAAATTTAGGCCCTTTTATAAATTGATATAGGCATTCAATAAATATTTATTGGATGCTTAAGGTGTGCAAAACATTCTAGAGGATCCAAAATGAATAACATAATCTTTTCTGTCAAGCAGCTTATGGCTGTGTAGGAGAGGATAAGATATTATTTTATTCAGGACTCTTTGAATTGCAAATGACAGAATCTAGGCACAAAGTCTCTTAAATAGAAAAGAAATTTATTGGTACATGTAATGAAATGTCTTTGAGTAAGTCTCCAGACAGATAAATTCAAGAACTTTGATATAATTCTCTCCCTATCTCTCCTTCTTCCTAAATTTCTTGTGTTTAGACACTTTGGACCAATCACTGAGGACAGAGGTATCAATTTACCAGCACAGGTCAAATAACCCTAGTGCCCAAAACAGTGTTTCCACTTGGCAAGTGTTTATCAAACATTTGTTAAAGAAATACAGTGGGTGTGTTCCATAGTTTGAAGGGATAGATGACAGATTGTAGGAGGTTGACACTGGTGAGGAGGAAAAGAAGACAGGGAGTATTGAGAATTTCTTCAGTGAGTGGAAGGAGGGAAAGATTGTAGTCCAATGATGTATTCTATTCTGGGGATAAAATCTGTCTGCTTTTGTACATGATGGGAAAACTGACCATACTTGTAGGCTTAAGAGAATAGTGAAAATAAACAGTGTCTTGAGGAAGTGTGTGTGGAGGGTGGGAGGGAAGTTAAGAGTACAGGTGGAAACTGACTTTGGAAATGGGATGGAATAATGTTCTTCCTAAGCAGGAGGAAAAGAGAGAAGATTGGTGAAGATGCAAAAATTTTTAAATGGAGAGGAAGGCAACCAAATGGTTTGAAATCCAATGGCTTCTGTGTTCTCAGTGAATTAGACTAAGACAATGAAATAAGAAATGGAAAAGACTGCCTTGGCCACTATAATCAAAGGGATAGGAGTGGTATAAAAATAGATTACAATGGTTTTTACATACAGAGAGATGGCATGAATTTTAGTGAACCCTATGAGAAAACAAACAAAAATCCTTTAAATAACACTTTTCTGCATTCCTCAGTCAGAACAAAGAAGGGGAAAGTATAAGATCTCAGAGGCAGGAAAATTGGAAAACAAGGGAATACAAGCAAATGAATAATTGAAGTGCCTGAAAATTGGGTCTACGTTGGGTAGAGAGAAAAATGAAGACATAAGCAAGCTCATGAACTGTGAAAATGAGAAAATGGTCAAGGGAGTAGATGTTATGGGGAAAAATCAGAGCAGCTTGAATAGGAGTAAGAAAGTAGGAGAAGTTAAAGTGATGTGAGCCCTGATAAAGAACCAGTCTGATGCTGGTCTTTAAGTGTGGCTGTGTTGCTAGGAGACTGGAATAGAAAAGGAATGAAGATCACTGGAGTCGAGGAGACTGAGGCACTAAGTGGTCAAGATGCTTGATGAGTCTTAAACTTGCAACTGTAAAGTCTTAAAATCATACCTGCAGAGTTAACCCAAGTGGTAAGGGGTGGAATGATCTGGAGAGAGGTTAAAGAGCACAGGATCATCCCTGGAGTTGTGTGCTATCTTCACCACCCTTTGTAAACAGTGCTAATAGGACCAAGCCGGCCAGCCCAGACCACTGACAAGTCATCAGATTCTCTTCCAGAAAGCAGTTGTAGAAAAGCTTTAACCTTGCCTGGTGGACTGGGAGGCTCTGGGTGAAGTAAGTGGGTTTATAGGATTATTGCATTGTGCCTTATATTCCTTTCAAATACCTGATCACAGAGCTACCATATCCTCCACAATCTCAGAGTCAGCCCTTGATGTGCCTGAAAACTGGTGACAATTTCTCCAATTATGATACCCTGAGAAGAGTTTGCCTCTTGGTTTGACTACATGATAACTGTTTTAGTTTGTTAGAAGCTGCTGGGAGCAATATACCAGAAATGAGTTGGTTTTTATATGGGAATTTATTAGATGAAAGGCTTACAGTTCCAAGGCTGGGGAAAATATCCAAATGAAGGCATCAAGCGAAGCTCTCTCCCCGAAGATCAGCTGCTGGCAATCCTGGATTCCTGCCATGTGGCAAGGCACAGTGGCAACTCTGCAGGTCTCTGACTTCTCCTCCAGGCTCATTTTCTCCCTGAGCTCAGTTTTGGGCAGTCATGTATATTGCTCATCTCTCCTCTCTCCTCTGGACCTCTTCTCTCTCAGCTTCTGGGTAAAATGGCTTCCTTAGCTGCTGGGGCCTTCTCTCTGTGTGTTCTTCTGTCTCTGCAGCTTTTTTCTGTGTCTGTGGCTCCTTAATCCTCTGTTTATAAAGGACTCCAGTAAGAGGACCAAGACCCACCCTGGGTCACATCCCAGTGAAGTGATCTAATCAAAAGGAAGGTCCCTCAACCGAATCTAATCAAAAGATCTCATCTACAATAGGCTTACATGCACAGAAATGGATTAGCTTTAAGGACAGGATTTTTTGGGATCCACCCAGCTTCAAAGCACCACAATAACCCATGCAAGGGCTTCTTTTCCTACCCTTACCACTTTCTAACCACTGACTTTTAAAAGCTACTTCATATGTCTTATTAGATATGCATTTATACGTTAATTTATTTATTTACTCATTTCTATTGTTATTTTGTGTCTACTCTCTTCCATTGTAATGTTAGCCTTTCAAATATATCCAATTACCTGTGCCAAATTTTGTTAGATTTTTTAAAGCATGAAAGCATTGAAAATAAAGTTGGTACAACACTGAACAGATTAAGCAATCCTTCTCTTGTTGAGTGATTCCTAAATAGTACACATAACTGGTATTTGAAGGATGTAGAAATGCAAAGTAGCAAAGAAGTGAATTATGTAGTTTATTTCACTGTCTTATCACACCTATAATTATTTCTGTTTTAGTGTATCCTACTCTTTTGCCCAAGGGAAGCAAAGTGCCCTCTATTGCACTCTTTATTGCTCTATTGTTCTCTCTCTTTGTCTCTCTCTCTCTCCTTCCTCTCCCTCTCTGTCTCCTTTCTCTTTCTCTTTTCCACTCCACTTCCAACACCCTCTCATACCACTTACATGTACTTACAAACTACACATTATTTTTTAAGCCTTTTGACTGATTTATGATTTCTATTCACTCCTCTTACACATGCTTACCCTGATTTCCATCACTAATGGGAATAATGAAATTTCTAGATTCAGTGCTGCTTTTGCTGTATCTTTAAAATCATCATCATACTATTAAAATAATGAAAGCAAAATACTCAGCTTCTTGGAGTGAAGAGCTAATGAGATCAACGTAGGGAGTTCAATCTCTGGGCAAGCCAGTTATTCTTTCATAGAGGAAAAATACAATAGTTTCATGGCTATGGACTGAACCTTAATCTTAATCAGACATCTTACAAAGGCATATCATTGTTTACAAGAGGACATAAATGAGAGAAAAGAAATGTATTTAGAGAAGTTCACAATTCAGGTAAGATTAGGGCCACTCTCATAACTTGTCCAGGTCTTATCTTGGACCAATAGGCAGGGAGTGAAGGTTGTCCAACAAGTAAAATTAACTTAAATAAATAGATAGTGAATGTATTTCAACAAACAAATCTGACAGAAATATTAAATAATGGTCAATATTTTTGAATAGCAGTATCTGGAATGAACTAAATTCTTTAAAAAGTTATTAGTTCAGTTTAGGGGTGTTTCATACAGAAGCATAGGTTGTGCATTGCATGATTCTAGAATATGCCTTTCACCTAGACTTTGATGTGAAAGGGATCCCCTGTAGTCAAGCCTTAAAGAGGCATTGCCTCTTTAATCTTCACATCACTTTTAAATCATAGACACTACTTCCCACCCACTTTAAAAGTGAGGAAATTGGCAGCTTGTCTCGGAAACTCTGGCAGCATCATGGCAACCTATGAGCAGGTCCAGAAGGGGCCCTTGAAGCTGGAAGGCATGGTGGAACTTGGCATGACCAAGTGCAGGAAGAAAAAGAAGGGCAAAGACAAAGCAAAGCTCCTGGAGGCATGGGAACATGCAAAAAGAATGAGGAAGAGAACTGGTGCAGCACAGACAAACGTACCCCATCCTGGGCAGTCTTCAAGAAAGATGTTTATGTAGGAAACTGTGGGAGGTGTGGGAGGTAGGGAACATGGGAATCACTGTAATTTTTGTGTAACATATATGTAATCTAAGCATATTTTTTAAAATATTTTTTTTAAAAGCAAAAAAAAATAATATAAATACAGGCAGGGGGGGAAGAAGATGCAGGAGAAGTGACAAATGAAAAGGACACTAAAGAAAGCATACAAACCCCACAAGCAGAGAGTGGAGGACTTCAACAGACACCTGGACACATTCACAGAGCACTACGACATTCCCAAAGTCAGCTGGACCAAGTAGCTACCTTGCCCCCTGGGTTATGTTTTGTCTCCATGGCATTTTCTGGAAACAGACTTTTACATACACTCTTGCATTTTCCTGCTGAGATGGGGCTTCCTGAAGCTTGGATGCCCTCATTCTGGAAGTTGATTAAAGAAAGACTATCCTTTAACTGGTGTTTGGCTTCTCAGTAGCACCTAGAAGATTAACCTTTTTTTTTTTTTATCATGGACTGGAAGTTTTTGAAAGTTTATCCAGAGGTGAAACTAATTTCTGTATCAGTACCATGTGAAAATGTTGGTGCCCCCTCACCTTCAAGCCCAAATTGCATTCAACCCTCTAAGAGCAGACAGCCATCCATCTTTACCTGGATAAAATTGACTCCTGAGGAGAAGGATCTAATGCCAGCATGTCCTGCAACAAGGAGACCCCCATGGGACTCCAGCAGGCCACCCTTTAGGGCTCCCTTTAACTCAGAGCTGCTCCATCCAGAGACCCAGGGAAGCTGCTCAGAGCTCTGTGACCTTTGGGCTGTCCCCTCAGCTGTCTGACCAGTGAGACTGCCACAGCCTGGGAAACAGAACAACCACCTAAGGCAAGAATGGGGCATCCTGTTTTGTCCCTTTCGGAGCCTGTGGCTGGCATGTAGCCCTTTCCCCAGTATCCCCATTCTAGACACTTCCAATGGGTGGTGAGACATTGCTAATCAATCTCAGCAGTCTTTGTAATGGAACTGAGACTAACATTCTGCAGCCCCTCTTGTTTAACCAGAGTTGGCATGTGGCATAGAGCCTGGTCGGTACTCCTGGCCTCAGGACACTTTTGGAGGTGGGGGTGGCAGGGCTGGGCAGAGCCCTGGGACAAATAGACATGGGTGCAGTGAAATGGGAGAACCCAGAGGCTGGTGCTGGAGAACCATGAACTTGAAAGCCTATATTTATCTGACCAGGATCCAACTCCCATACATGGATGGGGAGAAGTCACCATTGCCATAGACATTGAAAGAGTAACAAAACAAGAAGAGAAAAGCCAAGTGTTGGGCTTGGGGCTATCATGTGCAAACTGCAGAATAAAGCAAAATCCAATTACTCAGTGTGTGTCTGTGTATCTGAAGTCTACACTGTTTGATTACCATTGGAAATGCTGCCCAAGCAGGACAGTAGATAGGCCAGTTAATTCCAGTCAACTGATCTCTGCTGCACTACTCCAGAACCAGAATACGGCAGCAAGGGTTTCTGACTTCACCATTCTGTGGACAGACTGCTCAGCCAGGTGGTTCTGCGCCATGTACCAGTATAGTCGAGTCTGCTCATGCTTCCTGCTTAGCTGGGGCAGGAAAGGCTAGCAGGCCACCTTTGCCTACCATCATCTCTTCCCATGTAGAAGCAGGACATGTGGCCAAACCCTGAAACTGCAGGTGGTACCTCCACCTATCCCTGAATGGCTGGAGGCCACCACTGTTAGAGTCCACTGCAGTGGTTCTCAAATTTTGCTGTACATTAAAAGCCACTGAAGCCTGGACTCTAACACCCAGAGATTCTGATTTTAATTGGCCTGAAGTGTGGTACGTCATTGTGATTTTTCAGAGTTCCCCAGGTTATCTTTATGCACAACAGAGCTTGAGAAGCCCTGGTCCACCATGGCAGCCTGGGTCTGTCCGAAGATACTGTAGAGGTCATAGCCAACTCCTACATTAACTACAAATGCCAGGAGGAAACTCCTCCATGTGGGGGGCAAGGGGGTTTACAAGCAGTTTATGCACACGGACTGTTTACTGAGAGGTACTCTTGGCACTTGAAGGTCTTTCTTTCCTTAAAAGAGTTCTGTCCCTCTCTTCTTCCCAGTCCTCTTGATGCCAATTTTAAACATATAAACAAAATACCTCCAGCACCCCAGGAGGAAACACCATCCTATATTTAGTGGTCACCTCTCTTCAGTGATGTTTATTGTTTTAATACCTTTTGGCACTTCCTGAAGTCTTCTTCAGTGAGCACATACAGTTTTGTAATAATAAAGACTTTCAGAACACACACTGTAATAAATCAGGCAGAGTACACAGCTAGATATGGTAGGGCATCTCATGCATTGGTCCCTGTGATGATTTTGAAGCTGTATGTACCCCAGAAAATCATGTTCTTAAAGCTAATCCATTTCTGTAGGTGTAAACTTATTGCAAGTAGGGGCTTTTGATTAGGTTACTTTAGTGAAAGCATGGCCCAGGGTGGATCTTAATTCTCTTGCTGGAGTCCTTTATAAGAGAATGTAATTCAGAGAAAAAAGAGAAAGCCACAGAAACATAAGGCTGGAGGCAATGAAATCCAGGAGAGAAGGGAAAGACCAGCAGATGCCTCATTGTGCCTTGCCATGTGACAGAGGAGTCCAGGATCACCAGCAACCAGTCTTAGGGGAGAAAGCATCGACTGATGGTACCTTGGTTTTGATGTTTTTCTCAGTCTCGAAACTGCAAGCTTATAGGCTAATAAATCCCCATAGTAAAAGCAAAAAAAAAAAAAAAAAAAATTAGGAAACTGAAACTTATAAAGGAAAAAATAACTCACCCAAGTATCACACAGTTAATGAGTGGTAGAGATAGCATTCAAAGCTAAATCAAAGAAATCTTCAGAAAGGAGAAAATAAATGTCTATTAAGTTGTGGCAGGAAAATATATTGAAACCTAGTTGAAACTCCCTTGGGGTGAGAAAGAGGCATACATTCATTATCTCCAGGAAAGCCCATAGGGAAAATGAAGGATGCTTTGGGGTCACAATGGATGACCTAAAGATTCCAAAATAAAAGACGTGCTAAAAAGACACTGAGGATCTCACCAGCAATATGAATTCATATTTATATCATAATACATCCTTGTTTAAGGATACAGTGTAGGAGAGAAAAGATGCAAAGCCTCACCTGTGGCTAATTTCCCTGGTCTGGAATTTTTCCACCCTTTACTTAGGATAGAGAAGATAAATGGGATACTCTTATGTTTTTTTCATAGTATTTCTCCACAGGAGGGAGGTGCTTTTGAAATGTGGATTCCTGAGCCATAATTTAGACTACTCAACACCAAATTTCTCAGAAGATATTTAAACACATAGAACTATAGGAACCACTTACCTAGAAAATGAAGGAGGTGATAACAATGTACTCTACTCCTATAGCCCAGATAGGAAAATGGTTTGGAACAGATAAAGAAACCCAAGAAAGAATACCAAGGGCATTAGATTAATCCATAATGTTATGGATTGGATTGTTTCAACCCAAAAGTCCTAATGTCCTAATGTTCAAGTCCTAATCTCTGATCTTGTGAATGTGGTCCTATTTGGAAATAGTGAAGTCCTAAACCAGTATAACTTATAGGTGTCCCTAGAAGAAAAGGAAATTTGGACACAAACAGACAGAGAGAAAAGACGTGTGATAGAAGCAGAGATTGAGTTATACCATGGACTGCTTGCAGGTCACTGCCAGAACCTTACTGACTTCAGAGGAAGCATGGCACTGCCAACACCTTGATTTGGACTTCTAGACTTCAAAACTGTGAGACAATAAATTTCTGTTGTTTAAGCCACCCAGTTTTTGTACTTTGTTATGGCAGTCCTAAGAAACTAAGACACACAAACACTGAGTCTCCTTCATGATTGTTCTCCATTTAGCTGGATAACCAGCTAGGTCACCACTGGGCTTGTCAACTCAGGATCCAACCCATATTAGCAGCAACAACTGACATGGTGGAGATAGTAGGTATTTGAAGTCAGAATAAGCAGATTCAAATCCTTCTTTTGCCACTTATCAGCCGAATAACCCTGGACAAATAGCATATGTCTTCTAGAGTCAGTTTCCTTATCTATAATATGGCAATAAAAATACTCCTAGAATTGTGAGGATAAAATGAGATGATTTATGTAAAATACTTGATATAGTTTTAGTTTGCTGATAGGTATTGTTGTGGTTATTGCTATTATTGTTAGAAGGCAAGGAGAAAACCACCAGATCTATAGAGAAAATACACAATAATTTTCTGATTGGACAGTGGAATCAGTCAGCATGGGTTCCTCCTTGTTTTCACAGTGTTAAACTATGCAACCTCAAGCCTGAAATAAATATAGCTTTGGTTATACTTGGTTATATTTTAGTAACCAATATCTAAGGTAGGATTATAAAAAACAAAAATAAATATTTAAGAAATGCAGTGACAAGGAGGGAAAGACTAAAGGATTTTCTGGTATTGATGTGCTGCTTAGGTCTCTCTGTGAGACCCTGGGGGAGGTAGGATGGGGAGAATAAGCCCTTAAAGAGAAGGGAAAGACTTCCAGGAATCTCTAAGGAGAAGAGGACAATGCAGCTAACACATTTTGAGTTTACTTCATTTTCAGGTCTGCAGTGAAAGGAGAAAGATGTCAGTAAGTGCCTTGCATAAGGGTGGTATTGTAGAATTCTTGCCCATAGTGTCAATGACCTTGACTCCAGGAAACATTTTCATCTTCATTTTTATAACAGGGATGAAAGCATTTGGCATAAACTTCAGGAAAGGTATACTCTTTTAGTTAGCTTGGGGAAAGAAATAAATAGCAACAAGTCAAAGGAACTTGGCAAAAATTGCCACTTAGAGGAGTATGATTTAGAGATGGTTTTTAAGCAGGAGTGTATATTGCCACTAATTCAAGGATGTCTGGGAAAGGCAGTGTGCTGTTTTATTGGACATTTTGTTTTCCCAAGTGTTTCCATCATTATGCAGCACATATGGATTATCAATTTTCATAAATGGAAAGCACATGGAATCTTAAAATATTCAGAGGTTGTCTGGTATATTGTTTCCATTTATAGATGAGGCCTTTTAGGCCCCTTAAGAATAACATGCCCGAGATCACTTTGCTAATTAGTAAAAGTAGCCGAGATCAGAACCGAAATCTCCATCTCCTTAGGCCAGTGTTTATTTCCACCACCCCAGGGGGTGTAACTCTTAATATTCTAGGAGAGTTTTTGTGACTGAGAACTATATTGTGCCTTGGGGTGGGTGGGGTGGTCATAATTATTGACATCAGTTCTTTCTGGACCAGACTTAAAGGACAAAAGTTATGGACATAGGAGGCTGTGCCGAATCTCTTTGCACACAAATAGGACCCCAATGTTTCCTTTTCCAAACAAACTATTGATATATACTTGCTCATTTATTTGTTTCTTTCTCATAAACTGTCACTGTGAAAAATTTGCAAAAGAAAGTGATTAGGCTTTATGGGTATTGCAGACACAGTAAATGTTATTGAGTCATCACACGTATTGGAGGCAATTGTCAGCAGGTTGAAAAATTTGGATATTGCAAGGCTATCATAGAGCGGGTTGACCTGATATCCAGTTGAAATGTTTGAAGGCAAAAATACATTACGTGCTAGAGATAAATTTTGGGAAAATCCTTATCTGTCAAGTCCCCAGTCTTTGCACAAAACTTGCAATCACTCCACCTTGAAACCAGGACTACCGTGTAAATATCACTTATGAGAATTATTTATTGTGTTTGGAGGTCTTAAGTTGAAAGCTAGTTTAATATTTATACAACTGTCAATGTTTAATCTCACTGATAAACTGAAATTAGTCTCTAAGAGAATGAAATAAAATTAAGGACTGAGGGAGTCTGCAGTAGATTGCTAGAACAGTCTTCTCAAACTTTGACATGCATATAAATCAACTGTGGAATTTTTAAAAAGCAGATTCACTTTAGTAGAGTTGGGGTGAGAATCCACATTTCCAAACTCTCCCAGGAGATGCTGATTGTTCTGGTCCATGGGCCACAGTTTGAGGAGAGAGGTTTTAGAAAAGTAGGGGGGGGAAAGGAGGAACAATTAAGTCCCATTCCTTAGGGAAACCAAGTCTCTCTATTCATGACTTATTTCTAGAAATATAGTTAATTGCTATAAGAGCAAAGGAAAGAGTTTTTGATTAAGAGTTTGTGGCTCAAATCCAATATATTTTGGTGCTAAAAGAAATGTGTGTGTGTTTATTTTAGAATTATCCCCAGGCCTGCCTCTCCACTCATCCTCTACACTGCAGCCAGAGTAATCTTTCTAGATCTTCAAATAATCATTCGGTTCCCTTTTAAAAATCTTTCAGTAGTCCCTTTTATTGTACAGACAATGAGTAAAATTATTTACTGGATTCTACTGGATCTGGCTGCTGCCTATCTAAACTCCAAACTGAACATCTTTTAGTTTCTTAAATATTATGTGTTCTCTCCTTCCTAGGTCTTTATAATACTGTTCTTTCTTCCTGAAATGCTCTTTCCCTTCCTTACCCCAATTCTCTCCTTCACTTGAGTATTACTTTTCGCTGTTTTGGGGAAGCATTTCTCCAAGACTGAAATCAGGAGTAAGAGCCCCTGCTATGTGATCCTGAGTCAATTTGGCATTACTCTATCAAATGGACATGTCGTCATCATCAATTTCCTGGAAAATGTCCCCCACTGTATTCAAGACTTACTGAGGGCAGAGACCATGTCCTTTTTTGTCCACTGTTTTATCCTCTTTTCCTGGCCCAACTCTCTCTAGGTAGTTAACAATGTTGAATGAATGAATGAACAAGTAACACTGAAATCCTGGGATGGGAGAGAGGGTGAGGAATGGTGTAAAGAATTGTCTAGAAGCAGCAAAAAATATTGGTTGGGGTAACATTATGGGGTCTGGGCATCAAGAAGGTATTGTCCTAGAAGAGATGGCCCAATATCATGAGGCATCCACACTGGATAAATGGAATTGGGGGGGAAATGTAGAAATGAAGATGGTAAAGAAGAATATAGAAGATAAACCATACCTATCTAATTTTTGTTTCTCTGGAGCTATTGAAACAGAATAATGTAACATACTGGTCAGAGAGAAAATCTGCAGAGGGAATAGAGGGAAGGAAGAGGTGAGCAGAAGCTAGAATAAAATATATTCCCAAAGTCTTTGTAGAAGCAAAAGATCATCACACTGGGAAGTATCAGACAATATCAGACCACTGCCACTGTGAACTTAAGGGGCAGTTAATTGCTTAAATATTTTAAGACTTGAGGCCATGGTTGTAATAGTTCACAGAACAAAGATAACAGCTTCTGGGGCCCATGTGACAATCAAAGGCATATTTGCTGAAATATTCTACATTCAGAATAGAATGGATAGGAAAAGAAGAAAGATAGATTTGAAGGCCTCCTAAAATAAAACTTGCCTTGGGTCTTGAGCATGCAGGATGAGTATTCATACACACAAGTCAGGGAAACACTAGACAGTTTGAGATTGTGATGTTTCTGATACTTGGATTAGATTTGATTTCTTAGGATATTCTCTAAAACTGTGGTTTTCAAGCCTTCCAATGAGTAATGATCCCTTTGTCAAATAAAATTAAAATAAAATAAAATAAAAAAGTCTTTAAGACAGCAAAGGACCATACTCGGGTTGAAAAGAAGCCTGTGAGATGAGCACAAAGTCCAACAATCTCCCATATCCTCCCAAAGTGCCATTGACAACTATGTATCAAGATATTAAGGAAACAAGTCAGTAAAAGTAAAATTTTTCAGTTTCAATTTTGCTTATTATCAATCACTGTCTAACAGAATTTTGTGTTTCTAATTTACTCTGAATCCTTCTAGAGTCAGTGACCTTGCCAGTGAGGATCAATATTGATCTGGCCTTCACAAAGAGACCCTTTAGAAGACATTTCTAATAAGCTGCTCAACCTTGGAGTAAGTAACAGGTGCTTAAATATTTGTTGAACGGTGGACTAAATGAATTCTTATTGACTTTTCCTTTTATTTTTCACTTTTTAATTATTTTTTTTATTTCAAGCAAGCCATTACAGGGTCCTGGGTTATAGAGTTAAGAGCTGGAATCAGGATGCCTAAGTTGAGTGCCAACTCTAGCCAATTTCTTATATGTCTGCCATGCTGTACTCAGAAAGATAAGAGACAATCTCTTCCAAAGTGCTGTAAAGGTAAACAGCATCCTATTGTATATATATACCATACTACCAAGATAGATTTCATAAATAATAGCTGCCATGCAGTATTTAGGAACTGAATGCATAGTAGAATAGAGTAGGGCTTAACTAAGTGGTGGCATAAAATTTTTGCTTTCTTTTTTAAAAAGTATTTTTTACCAACTAGCTGTACCCAGATGGTACTTAAGTGGAAGATTGATACCTTTGATTTTCTTATTAATTTAGGAAGATTGATACCTTTGATTTTCTTATTAATTTAAGGAGAAAACTATAGGAAACCACATTTTTTGAGTTCCAATTATATGGCATGTGAGCTTATTTAATCTTCATAACAGCCTGGGCAGTAGGCATTATCATTTCCATTTTATATACTTAGATTCTGAAGCTCAATTTACTAACCTGCCCAAAGTTGTACAATACAAAACAATGTTGTTGGGAATTCAATCTAGATGTGATAGCCTTAAATCACAATGCTTTTCTCTAAATACCATTCATGTTCTCAAGAGACAAGAAAATAATATGAAAAAAATTAGAGAATTAAAAATTTTTATATAGAGAATGTTTGTTTATAGATTTGATTTATATCTAATATAGAACACTAGATTTAGAATAAACTTTAGGTGTAACAAAACCTAACATTTGACACAAACCAGAAATTCATTGATTCTTCAAATATACTTTTATTGAATGCCCTTTGCATGACAGGCAACGGGCTATTTATTTGATTTACCTCTGTGGCCAAGACAC
The DNA here is from genome assembly GCA_026826555.1 of Tolypeutes matacus. Lineage (NCBI taxonomy): Eukaryota > Metazoa > Chordata > Mammalia > Cingulata > Chlamyphoridae > Tolypeutes > Tolypeutes matacus. Next base: position 1,106,076 of record JAKSZT010054586.1, read on the forward strand.
ACTCTCTCTATAGCAACCCTGGCAGTGGTCATCCAGCCTTAAATAATCCCAGCACCCAGGTCCGAGCACCTGTCATTAAAACAATATAGATTCAGTCTGGATACTACATCTCTAAGATCTTGTTTAATTTCTAAAGACCAATAAAAATAAACAAAACTGAGCCATCAATACTTTTTTTTAGTTTAAGTTCTGAAAAACAGAATGGTTTTCTTTTTAGTTCATTATATACAGTTTCTAATTTGGTGACCCCATAGTTCCTGTTTATAATATGGAAGCAGGAATCAGGAACTAGGAGTAAAACTCATGAGTTCATGATTTGGTCCCCTTCTTTTTTTTTTTTTTTTTCTGGGGGAAAGCGTAGATGCAGTCCCCCACCAACACAAATTATGCAGTCAAGTTTCCCGCATTTGGGGAAATTGCAGGGGTCAGAAGGTCCCCAGTGCAATGGACCAGCCTCGCCCTGGGAAAACCACCTTCATGATCATGGTGTCTCCCCTGCCACATAAGTAAGGTACCCTTCTTCATCTCAACTTCACATCTAATTTGGGTAACTGGGAATTAAAATTTTAGGTGGAAAACAGAGAGAATACCTAGTTACCAGGTAAAATATTGACTCATTGCAAGTTTTGCTTTCTCCAGCTAAAAATGTGAACTCATGTGCACTGTGCCCATCATTAAAATACTAATTTACCCTCAGCATTAGAAACATTCTTGAGTTCCACAGCCCACCTCTCCCAACCCTGTAAGAGTGATGGATCAATACTAGAGCACATGCTTTCTCACCCAAGCCCACTGGGGATATATACTTGTGAAATTGTTAGGGAGACTCATATTTCAGGATTTGTCCCTAGAAAAAGTAGGCATTATTATATGGACATAGTGCCTGAAATAAGGATAATATCTGAACACTATTATGCAGAGAATTTATTGACTACACAGAAAGATAGATTGATTGGTATATAATCTGAAAACTGTAACAGAGAATGTAGTTACTGCAAGAGATTTCATGAATTTTGATTCATATAAATGATATTTACATGATCATTGAGAATTTAATGCCCTGAAAAGCACTAGCATTTCTCTTGGAAAGCTACTGTTGTCCATGGAAATGCCCTGCAAGATGGTATGTGGTTAATGCTGCAGCTATAGTACTAGTGACACAGTAGTGTGAAACATCAGACACCATTAATCAATAACAGTAACCAGGCACAGGGAAAAGAATGTGATGCTTCTGATTCAGTCCCATTTTCCAAAGACTAATATGCACTACATATTTTTTTGAGTACTTGCAATATGCCAGGAGCTTGGCATACAGGACCTCATTTAGTTATTGGAAAAACAATTCAAAGGTGGATTTATGGTCCCTATTTCTCACATTAGTAAATCGAGACTCCTAGAGATTAGGAAACTTGGGGATATGAATGAAAAGAGTATTGCCAGATGGGTATGTGTCAGTTCCTGGAAGAAGTTTAATGCACTGACCCTGTCTCAAAGAACAGAGGATGCACAATTCTAAGACAGGACCCATTGATAGGGAAGCAATTTGGGCACTTGTATTTAAAAAGGACAGAGCTGGAAATATGACAAGGGGGAAATTGACTCCATCTTCTGAGCATCATTTTTCTGTTCTATGCAATAGCCACCCCTTCTCTGCTCATATACCAACATGCACTTCTCTGTTTTTTCCCATGTATTTTAAGTTAATCATTACTTTTTTCCCCCTCCAATTTACACTCAGTATTTTTAATGGTATTACTTCATATTTGCTACCCTATCAGTGGGCCTTGTCCTGGAGGAAACATTCACCCGGTAGTCTTTGAATTAGGGCAGGTATATTAAAATACCACCACAAAACAGATCTATACACTTCTATTACCATTATTTTATCTGCATTCCTATACCACCCCTTAATTTATTGCACTCAGACATTAAAAAATACTTCTATTTCATTGACAATAAGATGCCATTAATTGTAAGACACATTGTTATTTTGGGATTTGACAAGATAGGAAAACATGTGGCCAATTAAACTGTAACATAATGCTTTCCTATCATCAATTCTAATATGCAACTCATTTTCAGAAGTATTAATTTGTAAATAAAATGGGTGTCTTAGAATTGGCAAAATATGATATATGTTAAATAGCACTCATAGCATGCTATATTAACTAAGTATTCTTTGGCATGGATATAATTTGTACTTCTAACTTTTTTTGTTTTGTTTTAAAGAAGTACCAGGACCTTGTATATGGGGAGCAGGCACTCAACCACTTGATCTACCTCCACTCCTCACATATAAATTTTATACAACTCTAATTCTAGTGTGTCCACAGGCAGACTAACCCCATCGTAAGTTCTGGAACCATTCTGCCTGGGATCAAAGTGTGCCTCTCCCACTTGGTATCTGTATCACCTTGGGAAATTTCTAATCTTTTCACTGGCTCATATTCTTCATCTCTAAACTATAGATAATAAAATCTAACTCATAATATTCTTGTAAGGATTAAATTAGTAAAACTTGGACTTGCACATATTAAGAGCTTAACAGGTATTTACTATTGATGTAGTTTTTTATTATCATTACAGTTTACATGAAGATGTGAGCTGTATATACTACAATTGAACTCCCCATGTAAATCTTTATAATGCCCAGGGAACTCCATCTCAAATGTAAGGTACAAACCTGTACAAGCATGCAGCTGTTCTGGACATCAAGAATGCATGCATAGGGGCAAGATGGCGTTGGTGTAGGAGGGCCCACACTGCAAGCTCCCAGAGCAAGGCGGATTGGGGACGGGGTCCTGC
>JAKSZT010054586.1:1118880-1129144 GCA_026826555.1 Tolypeutes matacus
ATATATGCATATATATTTATATATCATTTTACAAATGTTTGTATGTATTGTGAGAATTTTGATTTTTACCCATAATAAAAAAAAAAAAACAGTAAAAAAACAAAAAAAAAAAAAAAAAAGAATGCATGCATAGCAATCCATAATCATAGCAGTTATGCAACCTGCCTTGCAAGCCACATCCTTCCAAGTCATGTATCCCCAGAGGACATACACAGCTATGTAGAGAACCTGCTGTCACTTAAGTATTTCCACTTTCCATAAATTTACAATTAATATTAATCCTGATCTTGAAAATAAGCTGTGAAGCAAAGCAAATAGCCTTAAAAACAGGTTTTCATTAACGAGGAGATTTAGTGTAAGTTTCTCACAGCCAACTTCCTTACTTTGTTTTTGGGATAAACTGCAAGACATCTTTCCCTGGTGAGATACATACCATGACATGGTTGAGAGCACTTTTTTATTTAATTAGTGCAGAAATACAAGTAAAGACAGATCCTCATTCACTCCTCTCATTAATTCCCTCTTCATTCACTTATTGTGATGTTGCATACTAATGCAGTGTCTACACAAAGCTGAGCTCAAGGCTAACAAACATAGCAACTCATGGCCAAGGCTTTCTTTAACCTACCATCTCTCCTCATGCATACCTTAAACAGCAACTCATATATTTGCTCACCTAAAGCATTCACTTACGGCCATTTACTCATACGCTTATATGCCCATTGCTCATCCTGTCCTCTGCTTCCCCTACTCCTTCTCCTTGGCCATAGCTGCTTGGGCTCTGTTTATCACAGAGGCAGATACATATACCCCATGATTCAAGAAGAAATTACTTTTCATTTTTCCATAGACACTGCAATTCTTGTGGGCACTAAAGAAAAATAAATGTTTCCAGTTCCCTATTACCAAATAATATCAGATGGGTAATGGAGATTTATTTTGGAGAAAAACCCAAAGTCACTTATCAGGTACACATAAAAGTGAAGGCACAATCTCATTCATTCCTCTTGTTCATCTATTTGCTTATTCTTATGTAAAAAGAGAACATGGAGAAAAATCATGTTATACTAGAGGCAATTGGCACGTATCAGTTTCTGTGTAATCTAATCTGATATCTTGTAGAGACTGATAACAGATATAAACCATGAACTATGAGATTGTATAGCTATGACTTTATGGTCTGGCACAAGCAATACTTGCTTGATGCTGAGCTTTCTTCATAAGAGTCTTAATCATACTAGTAAACAGGGGAATACTTTCATCCTGTTAGTACTTGTCATTCTGGCCTTTCAGAGTCATGACTGTAGTTCTAACAGGGCAACGTTTTATTAGTGAAACTCTGAAGAACACTGCCCAAGAGAATCTTCTAAGAGGAGAAGGGGTAATGCTGAAAATTACCTACTACTTTGTCAGGATGTACAGGAAATAAAACTATTCTTAATCATTTTTTAAAACTTACCAATTATTCAGTGAGTAGCTGCTTAGATTAGACACATAAACACATAAGGTAGACACTGTCATCATCACTGTTTTCATATTTTTGAGTATTTACTATGTAAAATATAAATGTAAGATTTTTACAAGTACATATGTCATTCCAATGGCCTAGAAGAAGAGCCAGTACATGAGACAAGTTGTCATGTTGGATATGGGGATGATATACATGGCCTACAGGCTTTTTATTTGTATATAAGATCTCATCAGTTGAGTCCTCATAGAAGCTTATTCTCAGTAGTGAAATGGGGAATTATAGTGTCTGCCATGCATTGGTAACTACCTAGGGAGATGAAGGTTCTCTGCTTATTCATAGTGTTTCTAATATTGCTTTTAAGAAAATTCACCCATCTTTCCTTTGTGTTTAGGATCTTTTGACTGAGTTTTCCCACCTTTCAATCCAGACAGCATACTACATGTTCCAGGTTCTACTAAATAATCTATCATCTCAGTCTTCCAAACTCTTGTGGCTTAAACATGCAACCCCTAGAAAGACACCAGGGGCACAGACAATCTCAGTGCCCAATGAATACAAATGATGAGACTTTCCCCTGGTCTTCACCTTCATATTTATTTCTCCTTTTTTCTGGCCTTGAAATTTTTTTATTCGTGTCATGTTGAAAATATCAAATTCTAACCACTTAAAGTAGCATGGACATAAGACAACATGCTCAGAGGACTGTGACCCTCATTCCAGTTTATCACACATGAATCTTGAGACCCTTATATTTGAAATAGACCATGGAGGCAAGGCTCTCTTCTTTTAACTCATCCTGAATTGCTAGCATCATTCAGAGTCATGACTGTGGTTCTAAGAGGGCAGCATTATATTAGTGAAGCCGACAATGGCCAAAAGAGTCTACCAAAAGCAGCAGGGGTAATGCTGAAAATTGCTTACTACTTTGCCAAGACCTACAGGAAATAAAACTATTCTTAATCATTTTTTTAAAACTTACCAATTATTCAATGAATAGCTGCTTTATGCCACCTCTAGATTAGGCACATAGGGTAGACACCTTCATAATTATTATTTTCATATTTTTGAATAATTAGTATGTAAAATATAAATATAAGAGTTTTAAAAGTACATAACATTTATTTCCTATACCCAAGGAAAAATTCTTTCTCCTCCTCTCCAACCCAGGAATTTTCCCTTCCAGGAATTTTGAGATTACAGATGGAATGAGAAGAGAATGTATTTGAGATCCCCCACCTATAGCCATTCCAAAGGCTGGTGATCCATTTTATGCATTTAAACTCTTTCCTTTTATTGTTTCAAATTTTTCAAGGTGAGATCATTAGAGGCAGCAAGGCAAGGAGAACACCATGGCAGACCACTAAGATACCTAACAGTTTGTCTTATGTTAGTCATGGCTCACAATCCACATGCACTGGCCATTAGGACTTGAACACAGCAAACTAGAATGACACATCACATATGTGCCTGGAGGCAGGTATTTCCAAGAATACTTCTATCACATTTTTAAAAAATGAATGGAAGAAACAACCTTATTTTGGTCATTTATTTTTTTTTAAATATATCAACCATGAGACATTACATGTAACTGACAGACCATTGAGATGCCAAGTAGTTCAGTGGGAGCTGCTTTAGTCTTTACCATCTTTTCCTGAAGCAGAGCTTATCTTTCTGAACATGAATGTCTGACAAAAAAGTAAACAAAAGACAAGAGGACCTGTGGGCTAGGTGTGAAGCTACTGAGATGTGAATAAGAAAAGATGAACAACTCAGCAGGACCATTATCTATTTGTTTATTAAGTTTTCCCCAATAGTAGATTGATCTGAAAATAACAGAATGTTTATGAAGCATGAAGCATTTCCTAAGCCCTCAATTAAAATAAAATGAAACAAAATGCAGGATGTGTGTACATTGTAGAAAATGTCATTAGGGCATTGGCCATCACTACCACGCATGGCCTCATTACTTTCTGCCACTGGTTCAGCTCACTGAGTACCAGCTGAATTGAGGTGCCAAGTGTTAATGATACAGTTCTCTAGGGTGTAACAAGCCATAATTTCTAATGGTCTTTTAAGACAAAGGTCAGCTCTGGGACCCCCACTGAAGTACATCAAATGGCTTTCCATAGGATCCATTGTAAAAAAGAGAGAGAGAGATAATAGAGAAATAGATGATAGAGATAGATGATAGAATGATAAAGCAAAGGAGACAAAGTGTTAAAATGGTATTATTTTTGCAACTGTCCTGTAACCTTGAAAATATTTCAAAATAAAAAATTTAAGAATAAAAAAAAAAATCAAGTTTAGAGCCTCAATCTCAGAAATCAATATTAACACCCTGAAACATTTGTCAAGTCTGTGCTTGTATTCTTGTAGTTTCTTTTGCTAGAGGTTTGAACCCAGAGAGAGGAGTGCAGAAAAAAGAAAAGAGCATTAAATGAGGGAGAAGGGGCAGATAACAAGTCTGAAAATGTAACAGACCAATGATGCAAGTCCTGAGAGCACCATGTCTGGGAGGGGTGGTAACTGGAGCCCTGGCTGAGTATGATGGAGCATGGGCAAAGGGAGGTGGCATGAGAGCTTTGCCCCTTCTCTCAAGGGCCAGACAAGGGAAGATTAGCAAGGTCAATTAAATTTCTGAGGTCCTGGAGCAGTTAAAGAAAAAAAGTGCCTGCAATCAACCAGAACCAAAAATAGCAACCAAAGGCATCCTTTTCATGGTTTTCTGCTCTTGGTTTTAAGGATGTTGCATCTACATAGTAAAATCTAGGACCTATAGCAGAGCTACCAAGCTTTGGTGTTTATTCATTCATATCTATCTGAGAAGCCCTTCTACTTTCCCTAGATCTCTGAAAATATGAACTGTGCTGGAATATTTGCAGGCCAAATTCTAGTTACACTTGGAGAGATTCCAATTGTAGGCAGTTTTCTCCATTCCTTGAAAGACCATTGGAAACACACATCCAATGGAAGCATTGCATACAAATAATGCATATTTATAATCTGAAATAGCTCCAAAAGAAAGGGAAAGCCAGGTATAGAATGGAGCCTCAGAGTTCCCTTTTTTTTTCATTTTTTTCCCCCCAGCATTAGGGCAAGATTTCTCCTGTCATCTAAAGAAAATTTTTAAAATAGCGAGCCCTTCATCCATGAGGCCAAAATAGAACTCCTATCCTTCTTCCTGATCTTTACTCTTCTCATCTTGTTCATGAAACACAGTGGAGTTTAGTTGGTACAGAATTAGATTAGGAATTAACTAGAAGTGAAGAAATTGTGTTTCAGTCCTAGCTCAGCTGCTGAGCAGCTATGTGATTTTAGGCAAGTCCTTTTAGCATGGAGTAAGACTCAGTGATATACAAAGATCCTCCAATCTCTAGAAGAGTATGCTATACAAGGAGGAAGCAATAGTATGTAGTTTGACAAGTGGGCCATAGAATCAGGACACCTGGATTCATATCCAGGCTCTACCACTTATTAGTGACTGAATTTGGGCAAGCTGCTTAGCCACCCTCTCAGTTTCCTCAACTGTAAAACTGTGCCAACCTCACAGGGTTTATGCGAATTAAATGAAATAAGTCTTCGGAAGAGTTTAAAATGGCACCTGGCATGTAGTAAGCACTCAGTGACTTTTTGTTATTATTGTCATGTTGATGCTTCATCATCTCCAATAGCAGTAATTTGCTGTGTGCCTGGTGTGTGTCTTTATCCAGCCACTTTTCTAAAAGACTGATTGGGTAAGTAATGATTTGAAACAATCAGCACTGGAGGCCAGTTTGGAAAGGAGAGTCTTGATGATTGCTCTTTTTTTTTTTTTTTACATTTTTTTTTTTTTTATTATGGGTAAAAATCAAAATTCTCACAATACATACAAACATTTGTAAAATGATATATAAATATATGCATATATGTGTATTTGCTTACAAAAATGTTATATCCGAGTGGGTTCCGTATAATATTTTAGGTAATCTAAGCACCTCTTGATGATTGCTCTTATGTTATTTTTCTTTTATGACTCATAATCTGTACTTACTGGAGCAATATGTATTCACAAATTGCAGTCCCAGAGAATTGGAAGGGAAGTTACTATTTAAAGGCTGCTCATACTGTTTAGATTGGCATTTGGTGGTTACTACACAGAAATAACCTGTTGGAGAAGAGTTGATTTAACTAGTGAGGTCTGCTTTGGTGTCCTAGAAACTCTTCCTGGTACTTGAAGTCCTAATAAAAATAATAGCTTTAAAAAGCCAGAAGTTTTTGTCTTGGGAGTGCATAAGATCTAGTCAGGTATACAAGGCACATACAACTGAAATATTAATGTCATACTAGAGCAGTATGCATCTGTGCATGTGTTATCCCTACACAGAGTACAACCCTACATTTGAGGGGAGATTCTAAGAAGGGAAATTTCAGTGAAGTATGCATTTTGTTCAGGGAATCTTCTTGCTTAATTGAATTATGTACTAGTGCTCAAAGGAAGCTTGGACTTTAGAGTCTTTATGTATAGCCCAAGAGAAAGTGAAAGAGCAGATGACAGCTTAATGGGGTGGCCACACTGCAGGTTACAAGTGGGGAGAAATCTGGACAGCACTAGACTTCTTTTAGTAGGCAATAGGGAAGACATGTGCAAGTCCTGATGGAAACTCAAGGGCAGCAGCCCTGCATAATATATTCCAACTGCAAACTCTGCCCACTGCTACTGATCTCTACCTGTGGCTGACTTAATTTGCCTCTCCATCTTTTATCTGCTCTGATGATTTCCCTTCATTGTGGATCCCTTGAGGATGGTAAGAAGAGTGAAGAATTGCATCCTGAGTTAAGGAACCTCCTAGTGAGCTCACGAAGTCTTTCTTACATAACCCCAAGAAAAGTTGGCATTTTTGCTTCTGACACTTTAAATCACTGTTCATGGAATGGAAACACACCTTCTCCCTTTAATCCTTTCCAGACGGAAACATCTAGCCCAGATCTATGAAGCATCCCCATGTGTGACAGTTAGCTCTGTTGAGAGACAGCTGACTCTATGGTTTCTCCTGTTACAAAGAGCAAATAGGAAATTGTGCAGCTTGGGTAATAAATAGCAAGGAGTGGCCATTGGTTCTCAGCAGAGAAGATTTCAGATCCACTTGACTTCCCTCTCTCCTTTCCTTTAAATCTCTTTTTCTGCTCTTGTTCCTCCTTTATTTCATTCTTACCTGTTCAGTGCCTTTTCTTTCTTTTAGTATTTCTTCTCCTTTAATTTCTCAAACTCACACTCATCCATTCTTCCTTCTATTTTATTTCAGGTTCATTTTTTCCCACTTTCTCTGACTCATCCTTGGCTGCCTTCCCCGGAGGTTTATGCAACTTGGCTTCATTAGCTCACAGTTCCATCAATGGAAAAGAGTAAGAGGAGCCAGGGTAGGAGGGGAGGGGGTTAAATCTAACCTTGTAACTAGGTTGAGAGATAAACCATTGTTGTGGGGTATGATGAGTTCCCATCTTTTCTTATTCCTGAATAGCATCCTAACAGCTCCATTCCCTCTGCAAGCAAAGCAAAACTGTTTGCTTTCAGAGCATCAGGGCCTGACTAAAAACCTACCAATATATAAAAGTCTCAATTGTTCCAGCCCTCTCCACAGCTCCTCTTCCCCCAGGCTCATGGGGGTCATGAAACAGAAGTTAATGTTATTCATCAGAATAATACCCTTTCAACAGACTTTTCCAATCTGCTCAGATAGTGATGCCCTGTTAATGACAGGGCAAGTGAAGAGATTTCAGGTTTGCCTTGTCTCATGACTGTGATTTACATGTGATACATTTTCATAAAACAGACTAGGTCAGGGAGAGGGGTAAAGAGCAGGAATATAGGGCAATATTTTGTTGGTAAGAGTCCCATTTACAATACCTGAGAAGAGATACATCAACCATTCAGATTACTCTAAACATTAGCTCTGTTTTCCCCTTTCTCTTGCTCCCCCTCTATCTATCATTGCCATTCTGTCTACCCCCTTGCTCTCCTTCCTTTTTCCCTTTCCTTTTCTCTCACTCCTAAGGGTATAATTAACTGAAGGCTCTGGATTTATTTTCCTAGGAAATTATGAGTTTGGACAAATGAGATAAAGTTGCCCAAATCCTTAAGCCCTTCATGCCAAACCTGTCATCAAACTCTTTTTTACCAGAAAAAGGTTCACAACCTACAGACTTAACTGGGGACAACTCCTCCACATGCAGCTTCAGTGGCCTGAAGACAGCCCTGCAAGAAGTGCTGGGAGAAGTTGGACTGATGAAACCAAGCAATTATGAAAAATCCCTAATTCTCCAGAAAGGTGAGTCTGGCTTGGGGTTATGAAGGAACAATGAATAGTTGGAAGAAAAGGGGAAGCAATTAAGAAATATGAGGTAGAACACTGTTACTGAAATAAATGACTGTAGAGAAAGGAGACCCAATGGATGAGGAGGATGAAAAAGAGAGCTGAATCCTAAACAAGGGCAGGTCTTCCACTATCCCAATGAAATCCTTTTATCTGGGACTGTGTATTTCCTGCCCCTTTGCTCTGTGCCCGGCAGCTCCCTTCTCATGCCTATCTCAGCATTCACCCTTACACACAACTTCAAATAAACAAATCCCCCAATGCTATGAACTGATGCACCAGCTTTGCTTGGGAGTCATTTGGTTTTGAAGTCCTTCTTCATTAGCTTTCTCTGCTTCAAACTAGAGGATGACCCATTCTTATCAGGGAGCATGCATCTGTCCCTTGTTCTTCATTTTCATTAACAAACTCCCATTTAATCCCTGATCCAGGCTTAATAATATATAAATGTATACCTCATAGACTTTGTTCCTCACTTGTAAAATGGAGATGACCATAATAGCCTTATAGGATGGTATTGTAGTAAGTGGCAACTTAAGGAAACTTTCTTATCACCAACTGAGCTTCTACTAAAATATTTCTAATGGCACATGTCCTAAGTGAGATGTTATGTATATTTGGAAGATCTTGAAAGTATTTTGTATTAATCCATTTTGGGAGATGCTTCTGTTTTCTGCATGTATGGCTTGACCCACTTGAATTTGCTTTTCCTACTGTCCAAGAAAATTAATTTCAAGACCTTTGCACCAAAAATAGAAGGAGGATTTCTACAGTAAGAGTTTATTCTGAGACAATCCCCTCTGGAAACTTCCTTCATAACATTGCCTTTTGTCATTTTCCTTTAATGGAAATTGACTCAGCCAATTAGGAATTTAATTTACTCTCAAGACCTGTTTCCCTCTGCTCTTGTTTTCTGTTCCTCACTTGAGATGATCTCCAAGATGTTTGTGCATCAAGCAAATGACAAAAACTGAGCCATATAAAGAACCAAGCCAAACATGTTTAGGTGAGGGTTTGCAAGTTACAAGACCCCAGAAAAGTAATCATTATTGAGGCCTTCCTCACCACCTTCCAAAAGAATTGACAGAGAACTTTGGAGCTGATGGCAGAGTGACATCCCTGCATAAACTGGGGTCACAACCTATCTGCTAAATTTTTTGTCATTTTGTTAACACTAAATAAATGCTTTGCTCTCCTTTGAGAGAGAAGTGGTTTTGCTATTATTTTCATTTTGAGAACCTAACAAAGCCCTTACAATATATCTGGGATTTCATTTTATGGCAACTGAAAACTGGGGAAGGAGTGTAGCAAGGAACTTTTTATTCTCAAGGAGCCAAAAGATGTGTCAGTATATGATTCTACTTATAGGATTGAAACTAAACTAGACCTCAATTACAATGTACATATAATTCTCATCAAAGTAATGGTATTGTATCACATTAAGATATTTTAAAACCATTGAATCTTTAAGAATAAATTGAACCCTAGGAATATTAGGAACACATCTCACTTGAAAGACCTCAAGCAGTCTTTACTCTTCTGGGGGTAAAAACAATTAAAGGCTGAGATGGGTTATGGGAGGCCCTTTTAATGGATAAATTCAAAGCTTCAGTAAAACAAAACTATGCAAAAGAAGGCCCAAGCTGTGTTTAAAAGTAGGGGCTGGAAAGCAGAACTTTCCTGTATAAAAAATGGTACTAGTTTAGTTTTCTATTTGAAGAGGAGTAGGCAGAGTATAAATGGCCAGAAAAGAAGGGGAAGAGAAAAGAAAGGACAGCTAAAAGTAGAAAGTTTGAGGAACAAATTGGGAGAGGAGATCTCAAATTTGCACAAATGACCAAAAGCTTAAAAATCTAGTTAAGCTCTTTTTGCCTGTCCAGATATAAATCTCATAGTCTCCATCAGTTAGGGAGCACAGATGTCTTGTCTAAGTTGTTTTGTTTCTTTATTTTTTATGCATTTTTAATTTGGGGAAAAATTAAGAGTCAGTTTTAATTCTGAGCTCCATATGTAGCTTAACACAGTATGGGACCAAAATAAGTGGTCCTGGAGATTGAAATGAACTACCAAATTACTCAACAGAGGCAGAGGGTTGGGTTACCCATGACTATAAAACCTTACCATATCAAGAATTTACAGTTTTGGGGAGAACATTGGACCACCCATTGGGATGAGACTTCTAGACAATTACCTATACTTTAATGTGCAGAACAACACCAGTTAATAAATGGAACACCAACCACAAATGTGTCAAGATGTGTGATAGAGAACTCTTGTTCTATAAGAAATAGGCTTTATGTGTTAAGTGTAATCAAATAAAGGAGATGGCTTCCATACTTGGGCCATCACTGTCAAAATGGAGCTGCAAATCCTCATGGGTGGTGAAAATAGGGGAAGGAGAGTGGAAAACAAATGGAAAAGGGAGGGAGAGAGGGAGGAAGGG
>JAKSZT010054586.1:1129154-1148988 GCA_026826555.1 Tolypeutes matacus
GAGGGAGGGAGGGAGGGAGGGAGGAGAAGAGGAAGAAGAAGAGGAAAAGGAAGGAGAAGAAGAAGTAGTTATCAACAATGACTATGATGAGGAGGAAGACAAGAGGAGAGGAGAAGAAAGGACAGAAGGGCTGGAGAGGAATGAGATGGATAAAGAAAGGAGAAAGTGAAAGGGGGGAGGAGGGAAGAGAAAGCAGGAAAGAGGGAAGGAAAAAAGGAAAACTGGGGAGAGGGGCCCAGGGATAGGGATGGAGAAAGAGAGCCATGTGGCTGAATAAATCAGTCTTCCACCCCTAAATTCCTACTCATTTTAGAGCACCTTCCCTTTCTCCCAAAAATAATGCTCCTACTATTTACACCATATCAGACCTGCTAGATCTAGGAAGTGGCCAAATGCCAAGAGCTAAATAAAAATGGCAAACAGATTTTTTAAATATCTTTTTTCAAAATTTCAGATAAAACATTCCAAATAGCAAAGTTCCTTCAGGACCTATTATTCAGACTTGGAATGAAGTAGAACTTTCTTAGATCATCACTAACTCTTATTCCAGTAAAACAGCAATGAAACTTAGACAATGAGAAAACCCATGCAGCACTCAGAGAGGCAGAGGAACAAAGTTGTTTTATTACACATGGGACCAGAGGAGAGCCAAGTCTCCAAATTCTGAGGCCCCACTTTTATCTTTCATGAGTTTATATAGGGAGGTTATGTGGGTAAATTCCTAAGCAAGTAGGCAGGGCAGGCGGGGTTTATAAAAGAAGTGTGAGTTTGGCTTATCTTTTAAAGCAGAGTGCCTTAGGGGGGAGGAGAGGTGAAGAGTCATTATTTTTGTGGATTCCAGACAAAAGCAGGAGGAGGGCACTTATCTCCCTAAATTGTGGATTCCAAGGGAGAAAGGGAAGAGGGGCTGTTATTTTTCTAAAGCTGCAGGTTTCTGCTGAGGGGGGAGAAGCAGGGCTGCAGCACTTTCTTCATCATTATGACTTAATGTTTAAATTATTGCAGGATATAGTTTGGGGTAAATTTCCATGGTCCTTTTCTTTTCAAATACTATTTATGTTTGATCAAATAATTAACTTTGTACAAATTGTAGTGACTTGTTTGGCACTATGCTTAAAATTTTGACTTTAAAACAACTAGATATACTACTGCTGATATAACAATAAGTTAAAAATCAAGATGGAATAGAAACTAAGCTAGTATAAAAAGCACTTATGGGAAGAAAGGTGCCAAAAGATAACAGTAAGGTTTTACATGGAGGCAACGTTTAAGGGTGGTAATAAAGGAGGTGGATTAGGAGAGATTTGATGGTGCAGCTATGTGTGGCTGGCCATCTCTCTCCCTTGCAGAGATTTTATTATGTAATAGATAAGAAAGGATACAAAGCAGAACATATGGTTTTAAAGGTAAATCTGCTGCTGGATTAACCTCAGAATAAAATAAGCAACCATTTAGAATAGCAGCAAAGCATAAGGATAGTAAATAATAGTGTTGATGCTATAATAATAATGATGATCATCATCATAATAATGAAGGTCTATATCATTTATATATTTTATATCATTTTCTTTATGCTATTTCAATATAAAGGTGTCAAAGTGACAGCATAGGAAAAGATGTTTTCTACAGTTCTTAAAACATGTGTTAAAGTATGACTATTGTGCATATTTTGAATTGGAATGGGAGGGGGAATATATATGTTTTCAATATTTAGAACCCTAAAAGCTCTTAATCTGACCCTGTCCACAAGATCTATATAAATTAGGCAAAGCCAAATACTACACTTTCAAAATTTAAGGAAATACATTACAATTTCATATCATTTACTGTAGGTCCCCATTAGACAGCAGGTGTACTCAGAATAAGGATGGCATCCACATCATCATGACAGTGTCACTCCAGGCATTAAGAAGCAGGTGTGGAATATGAGTTGACCTGCTTAAAATCTAAATCTTTGATACATCAAAGTCATTTGTGAATTTCAAGTAGATTCCCTATTCATAGTCTGAAATCTTCTTTCAAATGGTATTAGAAAATTGTCAGTTTGTTTCTTTTCTCTGAATGGCGATAATGCTATGCTGGTATTCTGCTATCCCTTTGTGGGTTTAAGAGCTTTGGCACATCTCCAAATAATTTGTCTCCCCCACCCCGCACAGGGACCTTGAGTCTGACTTTTGAATTGTCTGCCATTAGAGAAAAACAGATTTGCAATTCAACTTTTCTGCTCATGTATTTAGGATCCACCAGCATCAAGTGACCTTCCATGCATCAAATTGCTAAATTTCTGGATATGTCACCCCAATGACTAAGATATACTTTATGCACATAAAAAATAAAATTAATTTTCTTTTGGAGAAATCATAGAAAATAATAAAATACTTATTTTTTTAAAACTTGCAATTTCTTATTGCCAGTTCCTTATTCCTTAAAACTAGTGTTCAGCCAATATCATTCAGTATCGTTCTCACTGAATCTTATTTCAAAATTGAATACCTGAAGTTGTTAAAAATATATTTACTTTGTGCTTCACACCCTGCCTCTTAGATGTTGTGGATTCAGAGGCATCATTATTGATGGTACTTAGGGAGATTGTACCAATAAAAATCTGTTCCCCGGAACCAATGTTCCTCCTGATCTTATCTTTTTTGTGTGTGTGCATACGTGAAGATAGTAGAAAATGACATTTGACTGTTTGCTTACTCTGAGACTCTTTTATTCTCCAAAGGGGGGGTGGTGGCTAGAAAGTGAGAATATGCAATATTTAAGTTATTTTCTTTGTTCCACTCTCTTTAGTTCCTTTCTTTCCATGCAAGGATTTATAAAAAAGATGAATTTAAGTTTTAAATCAATGACCTCTTTTTTCATAAATATAACATAAATAAACCCAGACCATATTTTTAACAGATCACTAATTCAACCACTCTTTAAACAATTACCCAAACCACTTTATTTTAAAAGATGGATGGACTTATATTTAATGATTTGACATGATTTGAATATTTGTTCAATAAGCACTTTAATTCTTATTAAATTCAGGAGACACCTGCATGAAACGCATATACATATATAAGTGCTTTGACATCTACCACTGAGTTATTGAAATATCCATTTCAAAGCCCATCTTACCACAATCAATCAGGTCTTTAAACAGTGCACAGAGAAATAAGTATCTCAACTGTCTATTCAAATGCTCTTGGAGCTTAAAGATCCTTAGATAAGATTATCATTGAAGAATAAAACAATGTATTAAAATTTTGGGAATTGTATTACAGAAGAATAATTTTTCCATTTATAAAAAACAAATTATATTAATGCATATTCACTGCAGTTGTTTACACACATACCCACCCATGTGCACCACAGTTCATCCAGGGAACATGTTATAATGATGGGAGAACATCCTGAAAAGGGATAGTTTTAAACATATCACCCATGATCACTCATTTCCTTTACACAGCTAAGCTCCCATATTTGGAGCCAGTGGGTGATTCATAAGTGTGTGGCAGGATGAGAGAGGTCAGAGATGAAGGAAGCAGACACAAGCTTCTGGTGCTCCAGGGCCTCTCAAACTCATGGAATCCTGCTGGTGGACAGAGAGTTATCAGTTTCTTTAGCAAAAATGATATGATCTTTAGTGAAACTAACTTGTGACAGCTGGTCTCATTTTTAAATATACATTTATATAATACAAGAATAACCTAATGGGTTTCTAAGATGCTTAGAAAGCATACTGAGACACACTTCAAGGCTGAAATTCAGAAGACAAATGCCAGCCCTGAAGACAATTACTTTAGACAATTTTAGAGGCTGATTATAAGCTTTGAGCACATGGATGACTATGGCAACTGAATGAGAGACTGACACCTTCATTGTCAGACCTCTCTATCTTGCACTAATGGTTACTAAAGGCATAAAGCTGTTATTTTACTTTACTCTTTCGGTGGCTTTCATTCCATACTGCCTGCCCTAAAAACAAATGATCTCTTGACTGAGCTTTATCCAATATAATCTACTGTCTCCCCCATGTAATCCAAATTTGAGTTTGTGATCTTCCAAACAGGGACTCATGATCTTGCTCCCAAATTTGGGTTTTTCTAAATATTGCCTTCCTGGGGGAAGGAAGCACCATATACCCAGTTCAAACCAGAAATCTGGAAGCCAACTTAATTCTCTTTTCCTAACACCACCCCCACACAAGTTCATCAGAAAATCTGGCTAACTGTACTTCTAAATCTCTCCCTAAAACCAATTTATGTCAACAATCACATTCACCTCTAACTCAAACTACAAACTACTCCAACTTCCTGCCTGACTCCTGTAAATGTCATGCTTTCCTTGTTCACTCTTTCTATCTCCATTCTGCTTTCAAACATACCGAGAGAAATAATTTAAAAACAAACAAACCAAAACATTAATCATGTCATTGCTGAGAGGTAATTGTTAACTTATCTAAGAGAGATCCTCTGGGCCTCCAGTAAAGCTACAAGGAAACTGGCTAAGGCCCATCCTGGCTGGGGACAAGGCTTGAACCCCAGGCCCCTCTCATGTCACAGGCTGGGCCAGTGCTTCCACAAACAGGATTGCTGATCTGGAGCATTCTGCTACTTACTTGCTGTATCAGATATCTGCCAACACAAGCCTTAGACCTCAGAACCTGGTTAAGCCTCAAGGAGGGCTGATACTACCCCCAACTGCAAATGCTAGAAAGGGTTGGAGCCAAGTTTCTGCCTCCTAACATTGCTATTGTTTTTTCTGCTCCTGCAAACACAGTGTTTTCCCTTATCCTGCAGCTTCAAAGCCTTACAGCCCCAGGGTAGGGGTATCAGGTCTGTAGTTCCCTGAGGACTGTTTTGGAATACAAATGCACCCCATTATAATCCTTATGCCAGGAGTTAAACTCAGGGTTAAACTCCCAGAATGCTGTTTTAGCTGGTTTGGTATCTGTTTGTTTGATAGCTGCCAGCTCAAAACTTCAGTGGCCCCACTTCACTCTAAGGATAACCACCAGTGCTTGCCTTGGCTGTGAGGCCCAGCAAGATCTGGCTACTCTCTCTTTCCTGGGTCCACTTTGCACCACATTTTCTCTTTGTTTCAGCTAATTGGACTTTTAAAATTTTATTATTTTTTATATCAATGTTACAAGTTACTCTGTTAGCACAAGATAATAACTACAATAACAATAAACCTGCTTTGGTCCGTGGTTACACTTTCCCTTATTTTTGTTCATCTCTGTCTCAAAGGATTTGGGATGAGGTCCACCTTGACCACTTCATGCTGAAAGGGGACTAGAAATTGTGGGGCAGAGAAAAGAAATTATTTTCCCAGCAGTTAGAGATATCACCTTGTTTTGGGGATGGGATGTGTAACAGGACTTTTTTTTTTTTTTAATTTATTTTTATTGTGGGTAAAAATCAAAATTCTCACAATACATACAAACATTTGCAAAATGATATATAAATATATATGCATATATGTGTATTTGCTTACAAAAATGTTATATATATATATACACACACATATATTTTAAGAGGTGCTTAGATTACCCAAAATATTACACGGAACCCACTGGGATTCCCATGTTGCCCACCTCCCACACCTCCCACCACATCCCACACAAACATCTCCCACAAATGTGGCCCACCACCCTCAATGAACTTACACATCCTGGAGCCTTGCCACCAACCATAGACCGCAGTTCACACTGTATACCACACTCTCTCCCACTCAGTTCTGAGTGGTGTGTGCTGATTTAAAATAGCCTACACCTGTTGCCACAACAGTACTCAGGACAACCTCCAACTCCCAAAGAAGCCCCTGTATTTCAACTGCTCATCCCCTCCCTATCCCAAAAGTGTCAAGTGGCCACTGGCTCCACCTCATTGTTATAATTTCTTGCATTGCTAGAATCACCATATGTGAACAAGAGAATACCATCAAGACCACTCTAGTCCATAGTTCTTCCCCCAGTCCTGAGGGGACTGGGATGGTGATGTCCACTCCAACTCCAAGTGAGAGAGGGCTTATATCCCATGGATATGGTGGGTGGGATGATCCTGCCTGCAGATGCAGGCCCTCTCCATGGCCATCCCAGGACTTATTTTTAACACATGCAAAATCTTTCTTTCTGTCTCAGGGCTTTCAAAATTCTGTGCTCTCTCAGATCAGAAGTCACTTCCTTAGGGAAGCCTGCCCCAAACTTCCAGACTAGCATAGCTAGGTCTACACAGTAATGTTGTTTGGTAAAACAAACAAACCAAAAGAAAAGAGGAGTCTCTTGTAATTATTTTCTTTGAATTTACTATTCCTAGTTGGAAATTGAATTCTAATAGGAAGATATCATAATATTAACCTACTGTTGTAGAAAGGTTTGTAGAAGGTGTTTTCAGCATACACATTCATGCCAAAAAAATGTTCATTTTGTTTTCTTTAATTTAATACTTGCTGCCCTCAGTAGAATGCCATGCTCTCTTCTGATAGCATATGGTACTTATACTGCACAAGACTTACAATAGATACAATTATACGATTAACTGTGACATCATTTGATTTGTTTCTATTTCTTGTGATCTCATTTCATAGCACAGTGCCTGGCTCATAATAGGTACTCCATAACTATTTGTTGAGTGAATAAATAAATGCCCCTCATTTTTATTAAGAAAAAATAATGATTAAAAAGTATTATTATAAAAGTAGACTTTGAAAAAATACATCATAATTGTAGAAATTTGGAGAAAGAGTATATCACCTACAATACCATGAATCAGAGAACTATTTGTAAAAGCATACAAAAATGGAAGAACTGAGAAACCAGTAATGTGGACTCAACTTCCAAACATAAGGTATAAGTTGTGTTGTATTATGAAAAGAAAGAGCAGAAGACATAAATTCTTTGCCCAGCCTTTATTAAGGAAAATATAAGGCTGATACATTAAATGAATCATTGGTTTCTCTTTCTTAAGGAAGATGCTGAGAATTTCATTTGCTAAATGTCTTTGGAAACAGAGAAGAGAATCAGATGAGAATTATTAGATCAAATAGTGGCTAAGGTACAAGATGTTCTACACCAAATAGATAAACAGGATATGAAAAAATCATCAGGACCAGATGGCAGTTCATATGCAGGATTTTCCTCTTCAAAATAGAGGTGAAACATAGAAATATGTCTAGAATCAGTCTAAATGCAAGGAGCTAAGGAAGAAATAAGTGAGCCAGACTCTAAGGCTGCCATCTTTCACTGATACTGCATTTAGAAATAATGAACCAATAGGGTGTCACCCCATATCAAAATCTGTAATTTTCAGTGCCACAGGATTCCATCAGAAAACAAAACAAAACATTCCCACACAGAAGTGATGCCCAATCATAATAATCTAAATAAAGTGAGTATTTTGCAGTACATCTGCATTAGATAAAATGACACTTTACAATATAAGCAAATACAGTAGATTTATATTTTTCTTCATTTTTAATATGAGATTATTCAATTCTAGTTCTGATATTTCCAGCCATAAGGGATCTAGACAGCTGGCTGAGTGAGTCATTCCAAGTATTCTAAGAGACAGGCATGAGATTCATTTGTTCTTTGCTTATGTGAATATATTAATGAAACTTCAATCTCACTCTCACTGTCCCCTATGGCCATGATGCATTTGTAGAGAAAGCAGGTTTGCATAGCAGAAAGGCTTCTGTCAATAATATTAAACCTGCTGTTATTTATCTTCTTAGTCTTGGAATATGGTTGGGAGGAGACAAGGAAGCAAAAAATAAGGAATTTTATACTTGTTTAACAATAAAAAATAAGATTCTCTCTTAGTTTTTCTTTTTTCTTATAGTGGTTATTCATAAGTGTGAAGTACATTCCTAATGGGGAAGCCAATAATAACCAACTGTTCTAGAAAGATGTGTTTATGATAACTGAAGTAATTTGGATACTCATATTTACTCTGAAAAATGACCACTCTTTGTTTTCCTTTATTTGATCCTTTCTTTTCTTAAGAGATTTTATTCTGCCTTCTCTCTTTGGTGGCGGTGGTTATTCTGAGTCATTTCTTATTATTAAGGTTGTTAATTGAACTAGTCCTGCACAACAGTCTTTCTGATCAAAATAAACAAAACAAGAGGGATGAAAGAGATAAAGGCAATACCTGTGAAGCACATCATACTGTGCTCAGTCAAAAACAGCCACTATTTTTGTTTGGCCTGGGAGCATATTTCATTAGAGTTTGTGGTATGAAAGGGTGGGAGACATGGATAGTATGGATGGATGGAAAGCTGAAGGCCAGGAAAAAGCAGGTGATAGAAGAGGAAACTCTTACATTGCATTCTATTGTATTTTGTTGTAAACAGTGCCCCCTGGAATTGTGTAACACAGAAACTCTGAAGATAAGGGGCTTCCCCATTATGGCCTTCAATATCCTACTTATCAAGAAGCAGGGAGAACAAGCAGATGCAGTCATGGGCCCAGAGACTGTTGCCCTTTCTTTTCCTCTCACCTGGGGAAAGGCACACTGAAACTGGGGTACATATATGATATGTTGTTAAAACCAGGTAATCATAATAAAACCATTTACCTCCAATAGAATGTACCCATAATCTATGCCAAATTCTTATTTTAAATGTGATGAACTTAGACTAAAGTTCAGATAAACATAGATTTCTTACTTGAAGAGGCTAGCATTGCTTGGTCCCTATCAAATTATTGAAATACATGAAGCCATGATTTATTGAAAGGGACCTGGACATTCTAAGCTCTTGTCAATGACTTTATTTTTTAAAATAATTTTTAAAATATATTTTTAAAAGATATTTAGATTACATAAATGTTACACAAAAAATATAGGGATTCTCATATGCCCCAACTCCCCACATCTCCCACAACCTCCCACATAAACATCCTTCATTAGTGTGGCATATCACCTGCAATAGATATGCACATCTTGGGGCTTTGCCACTAAGCATGGATCATAGTTCACATTATAGACCATATTCTCTCCTACACAGTTCTGCATGTTATATGATGATATAAAATTGCCTATATCTGTCATTGCAATGTCACTCAAGATAATTCCCAAGTCCCGAAAAAGCCCTTGTATTACAACTGCTTTTTCCACTCCCTGCCCCTAAAGCATCCAGTGGCCACAGGCTCCACATTAATGTTGAAATTACTTCCATTGCTTGAATCACAATAGTTCTATAACAGAATAGCAATAAGTCCACTCTAATCCATAGCTCTTCCCCCAATCCTGAGGAGTCTGGGATGGTAAAGTCCACTCCACCTCCAAGTGAGAAGGGGCTTATATCCCATGGATAAGATGGATGGGATTATCCTGCCTGCAGCTGCAGACTCTCTCCATTCCTGGGGATGGCCATTTTCCATCATCATCTCCCTGCCAGGTGTCCTGGGTGAGTCCATTGAGCTGTAGCATAGGAGTTGCAGCTCCACTGAGATTCTGGACCCAGCTGGCACATGGACAGCCCAAAGACTCCAGTCTCTGGATGTACACCTACAAACTCCAGCACCATGTATAGGTTTGAATAGAAGGGATAGATGAACCATGTTCAGGGGAGTCATATTTCTGTCAGTGGCAGAGTCCAACACTGTCACTCTCAGGAGCACAAATTCCAAAGTAGGGCCCACTGGCAAGGCACCAAACTCTGGAGCTATCTGCCTTGACATAGGACCTGGGTGTCTCCAGAGCCCTCAGGAGCTCCTCTATTTTGGGTGATATCTACTTTGGAAGTCTACTAGGTGCTACTGAGATGTGTGTAAGTATTACCTCTGGGATGAACTCCCAACTCACTTTTAAGTCTCAGCCATATGAACTCATTTGTCTTTACCTTTCCCCCCTTTTATTTGAGGTCTTTTTCCAGTTGCATTGCTAGTTGGCACTTGGTAGTAATCCCTCAGTGCCAGGGAGGCTCATCCCCGGGAATCATGTCCCATGCTGGGAGGCAGGTAATGCATTCATATGCTGAGCTTGGCTTAAAGAGAGGCCACATTTGAGCAACAAGGAGGCTCTCAGGAGGCAACCCTTAGGCATCCTATAGCAATAGCCTGAGTTTCAATTTCAAAAGCAAAGACTCATAAGGCTAGTCCTCAATAACAGGGGTCCATCAGTGGATCACCCTCCTTTGCCAGACACTGCTCCTGCACTTGGGGAACTGTTGCTGCTCCCTTAGAGAATGTGGCAGAGCTCTCCACAATGGGAATTCAGTATTCTCTCTTTTATTGAGTGATTCTCCACCCACTGTGACAATGCCCCGTGAACATATGAACAATTTTATATACCTTATATGTATATTCAGGTGAACGTCCTCCTATGCACCTCCCATCCCTGACAACCCTCACCAATGATCCTCTCCCACCCCAGTTGTAACTCTTCTGTGATCCAAAGCTTCTTTAAAAATAAAGCCAATACAGCAGCCAAATACAATTAATAGGAAAATGAAATAATAATGATAAGCTTAAATGTAAGAGATAAAATACATGGAAACTTAAAAAAACTAAAAATAAAATAAAATTAAAAGATTGGGCTATTTAAAAAATGAAAAATATACAAAAAATAATTTTTTTTTGACATTTTGCCTTTTATCACTGCAATATCTGGTGTCCAGTCTGTACCATGGCACCTTCCCCCTCTCACTCCCCAGTGTCTCACTATTTTTCATTTTGTTTTCAAAGAAGTTTTAGGGAAAAAAAAAAGGCAAAGAAGTTTTAGGTCACAGCAAAGTCACACACACAATACAAGGGTCTCTCATATATCCAAACTCCTCCCCCTTTCCTCCCAGCATATTAATACCTTTTTATATGTTGACGGTAGTGTTGTTATAACAGATATACAAATAATGAAACATACCTACTAAAAATTATCAATGGTTTACAGTATGGTTTACATTTTAGACCATACACTTTTATAAATTTTGATATTTTGATCTATTCTGTTCCTTCCTCCCCTCTCCCCGGGGTCCATGACAACCCTCTCTCTTGACCCGTTGGATGACAAGATTCATAGATACATGCAACAAGAGATCTTGACACACTGGTTTGTCCTCCCCTGTTAGGAACCGCCCTTACTTTTGAGAGACCCCCGCCTGTCTATTTCTGAATGGATCAGTCCTCCCAAAGATGGGAGTCCAACTCCTTCCTGCTCATTATGTGGGTCTCCACCCACTGATACAACACATTATGACAGAATGAACACTCACACCCTCCCTATAAGCCTGCTCCAGGTAGGCCCTGTTCCGAATGTGCCCCCAACCAACACCCTAAAATAATGACCCTTCCTTGTCATATTGTCATAAGAGCATTCTCACTTTTGTACTTTCAATCTCATACCCCAAAATCTCAAGTGTTCACCTGGTCCCTCTCCCAACTCTTCCCCCAGTATCTTGGATATTCTATCCCACCCTTCCCAATCAACCCACCTGTCAATCCTGCACCACCCAACCCAATAATATCACTAACCTCCTGCCCTGTCCCTGCAATACACAACTACACTCTATCACTTTCTCATAGATTACATCCGTAAGGGAGATGGCTCACAACCTTCTCTTCTCTTTCTCTGTCCTTCAGACAATAGCTCTCTGGGACTGCTCAATTTCCTTGATTCATATTAGTGAGGTCAAGTAATGTTCCTCCTTCAATACCTGGCTTGCTTCACTCGACATAAGGTCTTAAGGATTCATCCATGTTATCCCGTGTGTTAGCACTTTATTCCTTCTTACAGCTGAGTAATATTCCATTGTATGTATGTACCACATTTTGTTTATTCATTCATCTGTTGATGAGCACCTGGGTTGATTCCAACTTTTGGCTATAGTGAACAATGCTGCTAGAACAGTGGTGTGCATATATCTGCTTGTGTCTTTGCCTTCAATTCTTCAGGGAATATACACAGAAGTGAGTCATGTGGAAGATCTATAGTTAGTTTTTTGAGGAACCACCAAACTGTCCTCCACAGTGCCTGGATCATTCCACAATCCCAGCAGCAGTGGATGAGTGTCCCCATTCCTCCACATTGTCTCCAACCCTTATAGTCCTCTGTTTTTTTAATAACCGTCATTCTAATGAGTATAAGATGGTATCTCATTGTAGTTTTGATTTGCATTTCCCTAATAGCTAGCGATGTCAAGCATCTTTTCATGTGCTTTTTAGCCATTTGTATTTCTTCCCTGCAGAAGTGTCTTTTCAGGTCACTTGTCCATTTTTTAAATAGATTGTTTGTCTTTTTATTACTGAGGTGTAGGATTTCTTTATATATGCAAGATATTAGGCTCCTATTAGATATACGGTTGCAAAATATTTTTTCCCATTGGATAGGCTGCATTTTTATTTTCTTGATAACATCCTTTCAGGTGCAGAAATTTTTAATTTTGAGGAGATCCCATTTATCTATTTTTTCTTTGCTGCTCATGCTGTGGGTATGAAGTTCATGAAAACATTTCCTATTACAAGTTCCTGTAGATGCTTCCTTACATTGTCTTTCAAGGTCTTTATGGCCTTGGCTCTTATATTTAGATCTTTGATCCATCCTAAGTTGATTTTTGTGTAAGGTGTGAGATGGTGTTCCTCTCTCATTCTTTTGGATATGGATATCCAGTTCTCCAAGCACCACTTGTTGAAGAGGCCATTCTCTCCTAACTGAGTGGGTGTGGTGGCCTTGTCAAATATCAGATGACTGTATATGTGAGGATCTATATCAGGACTCTCAATTCAGTTCCATTGGTAAGTATGTCTATCATTGTGCCAATACCATACAGTTTTGACCCCTGAGCTTTGTAATATGTTTTTTTTTTTTTTAATTTTAATTTTATTTATTTATTTATTTTTTATTATGGGTAAAATCAAAATTCTCACAATACATACAATTTTGCAAAATGATATATAAATATATATGCATATATGTGTATTTGCTTACAAAAATGTTGTTTATATATATATATTTTTTTAAGAGGTGCTTAGATTACCCAAAATATTATACAGAACCCACTGGGATTCCCATGTTGCCCACCTCCCACACCTCCCATCACATCCCACACAAACATCTCCCACAGTGTGGCCCACAACCCTCAATGAACTTACACATCCTGGAGCCTTGCCACCAACCATAAACCACAGTTCACACTGTAGACCACACTCTCTCCCACTCAGTTCTGAGTGGTGTGTGCTGATTTAAAATGGCTTACATCCGTTGCCACAACAGTACTCAGGACAACTTCCAACTCCCAAAGAAGCCCCTGTATTTCAACTGCTCGTCCCCTCCCTACCCCAAAAGTGTCAAGTGGCCACTGGCTCCACTCATTGTTTTAATTTCTTGCATTGCTAGAATCACCATAGGTGGACAAGAGAATACCATCAAGTCCACTCTAGTCCATAGTTCTTCCCCCAATCCTGAGGGGACTTTGATGGTGATGTCCACTCCAACTCCAAGTGAGAGAGGGCTTATATCCCATGGATATGGTATGTGGGATGATCCTGCCTGCAGATGCAGGCCCTCTCCATTCCCTGGGATGGCCATTGCCCATCGTTGTCTCCTCACCAGGTGACTTGGATGAGTCCATTGAGCTGTAGGGTAGGAGTTGCAGCTCCACCTGGATTTCATGCACACCTGGCACATAGGTAGGCGGGAGGCTCCAGTCTCTGGAAGTATACCTAAGAAACTCCAGCATCACATGTAGGTTTGAATAGAAGGGACTGGTGAACCATGTGCAGGGAGGACTTATTTGAGTCTAATTCTGTCACTCTCAGGAGCACAGATTCCAAAATAGAACCCACTGATAAGGCATCAGTCTCTGGGGCTATCCCCCCTTGTATAGGACAAGGGTGTCTCCGGAGCTCTCAGGAACCCCACTGAGTGGGGTGATAGGCACTTAGATGTTCTATGAGCTCCTACTGAGGTGTACGTAAGAGTTACCTCAGGGATGACCTCCCGACTCTCTTTGAAGTCTCTTAGCCACTTGAACTCATTTGTCTTTACCGTTTCCCCCTTTTATTCAAGGTCTTTTTCCAGTTGTGTTGCCAGTTGACACTTGGGAAAAGTTTTCAATTAGCAATAATCGTGCCTCGGATAAACCTCATTGGCTACGATACTGCCACTGTGCAAAGCTGCCAGTTGGCACTTGGTATTAATCCCTCGTTGCCAGGGAGGCTCATCCCCGGGAATCATGTCCCACATTGGGGGGAAGGTAATGCAATCATAAGCTGAGTTTGGCTTAGAGAGAGGCCACATTTGAGCAACAAGGAGGCTCTCAGGTGGCAACCTTTAGGCACCCCACAACTGCAGGCTAAGTCTCATTTACAAGAGCAAAGACTCACAAGGGTAGTCATCAATAAAAAAAAAAAAAAATCAGTTTGTCATCCTATTGTGACAGGCACTATCCCTACACCCAGAAGACTATTGTTGCTCCCTTGGAGATTGTGACAGAGCTCTCCAGGCTAGGAATTCAGATTCCCACATTTATTGTGTGATTATCCACCCATTGTGACCATGCCCCATCCCCCAATCCTTTGAATGATTTTGTATATCTTTCATGTATATTCGGATGAACCAATCCCCACGAAACCCCCCCCACCAATAATCCCCCGCAGTACCCATTGTAACCCTTCTGTGATCCAAATCCTCCATGAACATTTAGTCCATAAAATAATCAAATACACTTACTAGGAAAAAGAAACAAGTGTGATAAGAGTACATGCAAGAGACAAACATAAGGAAACTCAGGGGAAAAAAAAAAGAGAGAGAGAAGGAAAAAAAAAGAAATAATCAAACAAAGAACAAAACAAAATAAAATATAATTAGTGGATTGGGACATTCAAAAAATGGGCAAAAAAGCAAAGGAAATGCCTTTAAAATATATATATATTCATTTTTTTTCCTTTCTCTTTTTTCCTTCCCTTTATCACTGTGTTATCGGATGTCTGGTGTGCCATGACACCTTCCTCCTCTCAATCCCCATTGTCTCCCAATTTTTCATTTAATTTTCAAAGAAGTTTAGGTCACAGCAAAGTCACACATGAATGCCGGAGACTCCCAGATACCAAACCACCCCCCCTTCCCCACCCCATATTAACTCCGCCCCCCCCTTTTTTTGGTTGTTAGCATTGTTATAACTGTTATGCAGATAGCAAGATATAGCAACTAAACATTGTCAGTGATTTACAGTATAGTTTACAATTTAGATGATACAGTTTAATAATTTTGATGATATTTACCATGTCCTGTGTCCATTACTGTAAGGTAATGAAAAACCTTCCCCATGACCACCAAACAACCCATTAGATCTTGACTGTTCCCTTCTCCCCAGCCCCCCAGGGCCCATGATACCCTCCTCTCCCAACCCATGGAATGACAAGATTCACAGTTACATGCCCTGGGGATTTGAACCAGCCCTTCCTAATCCACCCACCACCCCAGTGCTGCACCACCAAACCCAGGAACACCACCACTCATCTGCCCCATCCCCCAATATGCAACCACACTCTATCCCTTTACCATAGATTATGTCCATATGGGTGATGGCTCAAAGCCTGCTCTTCTCTTTCTCTCCTTTGTTAACCTATCTTTCAGACAATGGTTCTCAGAGACTGCTCACTTTCCTCAGTTCAGATCAGTGAGGTCATATACTGTTCATCCTTCAGTGCCTGGCTTGCTTCACTCAACATAAGGTCTTCAAGATTCATCCACGTTATTCCATGTGTTAGCACTTTGTTCCTTCTAACAGCTGAGTAATATTCCATTGTATGTATGTACCACATTTTGCTTAGCCATTCGTCTGTTGATGGGCACCGGGGCTGATTCCAACTTTTGGCAATGGTGAACAATGCCGCTATGAACATTGGTGTGCATATATCTGTTTGTATTTTTGTTTTCAGTTCTTCTGGGTATATACCCAGCAGTGGAATTGCTGGATCATACGGAAGATCTATTGCTAGTTTTCTGAGGAACCGCCAAACTGTCCTCCACAGTGGCTGGACCATACCGCAGTCCCACCAGCAGTGGATGAGGGTTCCTATTCCTCCACATCCTCTCCAACATTTAGTGTCTCCTGTTTTTTTAATAGCTGCCATTCTGATGGGTGTAAGATGGTATCTCATTGTAGTTTTGATTTGCATTTCCCTGATAGCAAGTGATGTTGAGCATTTTTTCATATGCTTTTTAGCCATTTGTATTTCTTCATTGGAGAAGTGTCTTTTCAGGTCACTTGCCCATTTTTTATATGGGTTGTTTGTCCTTTTATTTTCGAGGTGAAGAATTTCTTTATATATGCAGGATATTAGGCTCCTATCAGATATATAGTTGCCGAATATTTTTTCCCATTGGGTAGGCTGCCTTTTTATTTTCTTAAGAACTTCCTTAGAGGTGCAGAAGTGTTTAATTTTGAGGAGATCCCATTTATCAATTTTTTCTCTTGCTGCTCGTGCTTTGGCTGTGAAGTTCATGAAACCATTTCGTATTACAAGGTCCTGTAGATGCTTCCCTACATTATCTTCCAAGGTTTTTATGGTTTTGGCTCTTATATTTAGATCTTTGATCCATCTTGAGTTGATTTTTGTATAAGGTGTGAGACGGTATTCTTCTCTCATTCTTTTGGATATGGATATCTAGTTCTCCAAGCACCACTTGTTAAAGAGGCCACTCTCTCCCAACTGAGTGGGTTTCGTGGCCTTGTCAAATATCAGATGACTGTATATGCGAGGATCTATTTCAGAATTCTCAATCCGGTTCCATTGGTCAGTAGGTCTATCCTTGTGCCAATACCACGCAGTTTTGATCACTGTAGATTTGTAGTATGTTTTAAAGTCAGGTAATGTGATACCTCCAATTTCATTTTTCTTTTTCAATATATCTTTGGCAATTCAGGGCCTCTAGCCTCTCCAAATATATTTTGTGGTTAGTTTTTCCAGTTCCTTAAAAAATATAGTGTTGACTTTTATTGGGATTGCATTAAATCTGTAGATTAGTTTGGGTAGGATAGACATCTTGATGATGTTTAGTCTTCCCATTCGTGAACAGGGAATATTTTTCCATTTATTTAAGTCTTCTTTGATTTCCTTTAACAGTGTTGTGTAGTTTTCTGTATATAAGTCCTTTACATCTTTAGTTAAATTTATTCCTAGGTATTTGATTCTTTTGTTTACTATTGTAAATGGTATTTTTTTTTCTGATTTCCTCCTCAGTTTGCTGGTTATTGGTGTACAGAAATGCTACTGATTTTTGAGCATTGATCTTATAGCCTGCAACATTACTGAACTCCTTTATAAGTTCTAGAAGCCTTGTTGTCGATTTCTCATGGCTTTCTATGTATAGGATCATGTCATCTGCAAATAATGAAATTTTTACTTCTTCTTTTCCAATCTGGATGCCTTTTATGTCCTTTTCTTGTCTCAGTGCTCATGCAAGTACTTCTAAGACAATGTTAAATAGGAGTGGTGATAGTGGGCATCCTTGTCTTGTTCCCGATCTCAGAGAGAAGGCTTTTAGGATTTCACCATTGGAAATGATGCTAGCTTTGGGTTTTTCATATATACCCTTTATCATTTTCAAAAAGTTTCCATCTATTCCCATCTTTTGTAGTGTTTTTATGAGGAAAGAGTGCTGTATTTTGTCGAATCCTTTTTCGGCATCTATAGAGATGATCATGTCATTTTTTTCTTTCAGTTTGTTTATGTGGTGTATTACATTGATTGATTTTCTTATATTGTACCATCCTTGCATACCTGGGATGAAACCCACTTGGTCATGGTGTATAATCCTTTTGATATGTTGTTGAATGCGATTAGCAAGTATTTTGTTAAGGATTTTAGCATCTAGGTTCATTAGAGAAATTGGTCTGTAATTTTCCTTTCTTGTGGTATCTTTATTTGGTTTTGGTATTAGGGTAATGTTGGCATCATAGAATGAGTTAGGTAATATTCCTTCTACTTCTATTTTTTGGAGGAGCTTAAGTAGAATTCGTGTTAGCTCTTTCCGGAATGTTTGGTAGAATTCAGCTGTGAAGCCAGCTGGTCCTGGATTCTTTTTAGTTGGGAGGTTTTTAATGACCGAGTCTATCTCTTTACTTGTAATTGGGCTGTTGAGTTCATCTATTTATTTTTTCATCAGTGTCAGCTGTTTGTGGGTTTCTAGAAACTTGTCCATTTCCTAAATTGTCATTCTTGTTGGCATATAATTTTTCAAAGTATACTGTTATGATACTCTTTATTTCTGTGGGGTCAGTAGTGATATCACCTTGCTCATTCCTTATTTTATGTATTTGCATCTGTTCTCTCTTTTTCTTTGTTAGTCTGGCTAAGGGTTTGTCAATTTTGTTGATATTCTCAAAGAACCAGCTTTTGGTTTTGTTTATTGTTTCCAGTGCTTTCTTATTCTCTATTTCATTTAGTTCTGCTCTAATCTTGGTTATTTCCTGTTTTCTACTTCCTTTAGGTTTAGTTTGTTGTTGTTTTTCCAATTCCTCCAAGTGTGCAGTTAGG
This sequence comes from Tolypeutes matacus, assembly GCA_026826555.1. Taxonomy (NCBI): domain Eukaryota; kingdom Metazoa; phylum Chordata; class Mammalia; order Cingulata; family Chlamyphoridae; genus Tolypeutes; species Tolypeutes matacus. The sequence goes on from JAKSZT010054586.1 coordinate 1,147,627, forward strand.
TCTTCAATTTTAGCTCTTTCTTCTTTTTTAATATATGAATTTATGGCTATGAACTTCCCTCTCAGGACTGCTTTCCCTGCATCCCAAAGGTTTTGATATGTTGCATTGTTGTTTTCATTAGTTTCAAGGTAGTTACTGATTTCTTTTGAAATTTCCTCTTTGACCCACTGTTTGTCTTAGAGTGTGTTGTTTAACTTCCATATCCTTGTGCCTAACCTGTTTCTCTGGCCCTTATTGATTTACAACTTCATTCCGTTGTGGTCAGAGAAATTACTTTGTATAATCTCAATCTTTCTGCATTCATTGAGTGTTGTTTTGTGGCCTAGCATGTGGTCTATTTTGGAGTATGTTCCATGTGCACTGGAGAAGAATGTAATTCCGGATGTATTTGGGTGCAGTGTTCTGTATATGTCTATTAAGTCCAAATCTTCTAATGTATTGTTGAGTGCCTTAGTTTCTTTATAAATTCTCTGCCTAGATGTTCTGTCTAATAATGATAGTGGTGTGTTGAAGTCCCCTGCTATAATTGTGGAGGAATTTATTTCTCCTCTTAGTTTTTCCAGAGTTTGCCGCACGTATTTTGAGGCACCTCGATTAGGTGCATAAATGTTGATGATTGTTCTCTCTTCTTGAGAGATTACTCCTTTTACTAATATGTAGTGTCCATCTTTGTCTCTTACAATAGTTTTGCATTTAAAGTCTGTTTTGTCTGATATTAGAATAGCTACTCCTGCCCTTTTTTGCTATTGTTAGCTTGTAAAATGGTTTTCCAGCCATTTACTTTCAGCCTCCTTGAATCCCTGGGCCGAAGGTGAGTTTCATGTAGACAGCATATAGATGGATCATATTTTCTTATCCATTCTTCCAATCTGTGTCTTTTGATTGGTGAATTTAATCCATTAACATTCAGTGTTATTACTCGTAACTAATTTCTCACTTCCAGTCATTTTTTCTTTGGGTTAATGTATGTCATATGTTATTTTGTTTCTCTTTTTGAGTTTTCAGTTGTTTTTAAACTCTCCTCCAACTCTCTCTCCTTTGTTTTTTCCTTTCAACTTGTAGAGATTCCTTTAGTATTTCTTGAAGTGCTGGTTTCTTCTTGACATACTCTCTTAATTGCTGTTTATCTGTGAATATTTTGAAGTCTCCATCATTTTTGAATGCCAATTTTGCTGGATAGAGAATTCGTGGCTGGTATTTTTTTTTCTTTTAGTGTTTTGACTATGTCATACCACTGTCTTCTTGCCTCCATGGTTTCAGCTGAGAAATCAGCACTTAATCTTATTGTGCTTCCCTTGTATGTGATGGTTCTCTTTTCTCTTGCTGCCTTGAGTATTTTCTCTTTGTCTTGAGCATTGGACA